>JBBMJM010115416.1:4567-15252 GCA_037832705.1 Centriscus cristatus
GAAAACTGAGAAAACATACATAGAAGTGCATTGTTCCCTTTCATAAAGTGATATAAACAGAAACCCCGATGTTATCCCTTGACGAACTGGACATTCCCTGTTATCAGGAGTCATTGCGAGAGGATCTTCGGTTTGTTCCCGGGGTTTGTCCTGGACTTACATCAGATGCCCTTTACCTCCTGAGACATTCAGCGAGCTCTAAACCAAACACTCTCTTCCGACTGGCTGGAGTTTAGATCAGTGCAGTTCCTTTCTTTGTGTAGCGGACGTGTGTTTAGGATTGAGGGAGGAAGCTCTCCTACTAACGCAGACGACTTCGGCTAGTGTTGAGGAGAGGCCTCTCAGTTACTTTTGGAACCTTCAAACAAGACTTTGTGGAAAATATTCAGCAGACTGGAAACTGTCAGTATCAGCACTTTGACTCATGATGGTTTTACTTTTTCATTTACTTTGCAAATTTAGTTCACTTGTTCATAACTGTTCAAAATGCAATAAATGCACAAATTCTGAAAGCTGTTTGTACAACGTGGGAGGGGGGGGGGGCTGACTCCAACCTCTTGCTTCTGGTGAAACATGTCAGCCATTCTCGCAGCGATGGGGACCTGCTGAATATTCACGAGTGTTGACCTAATCTGTGCCAGGCAGACAGCTAGCATTGAGTCACTGTGCAGGGTCTGAACAGGCTCTCTCAGTCTCCGTCCCTCTCAGCCGGACCCTGGGTGGGAGTGCCAGCCCGCATGTGAAAGGATCACTGTGAGTGGGAGAGCGAGGGTGCCAATGACACACACAGGCAAGAGGGGGTCTTCTTCTACGACGGGTGTCTCGTCAGGGAGAACACACATTAGCATGCAGGCGCAGGCACACGCGGATTTAAAAAACCCAACAACAACACGGAGTCCAAAACAAACTCAGCTCAGAGGAACTGTGTTGTGAAAGAGACGTTTACTGGTTGTGGGGTGAACACAAAATCAGCAACAAAACACACGCTTCCTCTCAAATCCCCCCACCCTCCGTTTTTCATGAAATGATCTTTGGTCCTGACACACGGGTCGAGGCGACAGCGAATCTCTTCCTCACATGCTCTGACCGAAAGAATGCATTCCATGCAATGTTGAACTTTTGCAACTTTTTGGTGTTTTTTAGGGAGGGGGGTGCTCTGCGATGATACCACGAGCCAGCAGGTGATAACAGGTGATTGATAGGTTGGGTCGTGCCAGCATGAATACTGAATCCATCTTTGGCCTCACTCCCACTGGAACATGCTGGATGTAAAGCTCCCCTGTGACGCTGCACGTGAGACTATGCATCCGCATATGTGCAAGAATGCACATGTGTGTAGATAACTGAGATTCCTTTCCTGTAGTTCATGGGGGGGGGGGGGTTCAGTGCAGCTGACCCTTGCATCCCACCTTGTAGCGATATGCTAAGTTAGCACATGTATGAGCAGAAGGGTTTATGCTTCTGCGTTGAACTGACACGTATTTAGAGAACAACTTAAGAAATGAGCTTTCACAGGATTTGAGATGCTGCCGGTGTCACCGGATGAACATGTGCACGCATTCCTAAGAGCCTGAGAGCGATCCACTTTACAAATGTGGTGCAGCGAAGTGAGGACAGAGGCTGGACAATGGGTAATTTGTGGGCTCCTGACTGGAGAGCAGCTGTGGGGTGAGAGGAGGATGAAACATCTGGAGAGAAACCCTCCGTGTGAGAGAGCATATATCGATGAGTAACTCGCCAACTACTCAGCCAAGAAATATATGGAGTCTATTCATACAAGCCCTCCGTGACAGTCACATGAAACTATTTGAAGAAATTAAGCAGCTCATAAAAACATCATGGAGGTATGTTTGAAATGAAGACCAACGCTGCTTCAGATGACGTAACTGCCTCTCCACCCTGAACTGAAAGGAGGCCAACTCCCCATTCCGACATGACAACAGCAACAATGGTCCTCCAAAAACAAAACAAGACAAAAAAAAAAAAAAAAAACCCACCCAGTGATGAAGAATGTGAACCTGGGCTGGTACAGTAACGCTTTAGCAGGAGCCACTTACTGTGAAGTAAATGGCCGTTCCCAGTCTACACGTCTCCTTCATTTCCCCTCAGGTGACATCACAGCTCCATAGCTAGGGATGTTTGAACTTTCCAGCCGGTCTGAAACCCGTATCCATGTCCCAAGAGCAGTGTTTGACAGAAGATGTTGCTGCCTGGCTCCACTGTACGTTCAGTAATGTGCTGCTAGGAATGTTAAGTGACCGTCTCTGGGGCTCAACATCTGAGTGCCACATTTCTACAGAGACGTTACAACATTATTAAAAAATTCCTAAGCCAGCATGTAAAAATCCCTGATAAAACGGGGTCCATGTGTGAATCAAGCAACGGATGTCGTATTCTCACATTGTGTTTAGATGTGTGTGAAAAAAAAGAGACAACACCACATTTCTATACAGTCGCCCCCATAAGCCCCTCTGCTCAGTCCTCACATTCCTGACAGGGCCGTTCACCACACGGGGGGGGGTTCGGTTATGTTCAGTGGTAGTGTGCCGTGGTGACCATTGTTCCCGACTGGTCTTTTCACTGTGCGTTCTCTGTGGAAGGAACAATGACGCCAGCGACAATGGACCCATGTATCTGATGTAATGTTAGAACGTCAGTAGCGTGATCACTTTCACTCGCTCTCAGTCCTCGGACGGGACGGGCAGGGTTACGTTGCCACCGTCTGCCTTGTTTTGTGTTACATTGCATTTTGAACACACCGGCTAAAAACGTACCCCCCAGGAGTCCCCCCCCCCACACACACACACACGAAAGAAATGGTCATTATCATAAACGTCATCATTGTTTTCCAATGAATATATACCAAGGACGAGGATACGTGGTATAAAAGATAAAGCTGTGATGTTCATCTAACAAGCACCATCACCAAACATCTGCAAAAAAAAAAAAAAAGCCGGCTGTCGTCTGACCGGTGTGGGCCAGTGAGGCCAAATGGCGTAGACTGTTGAGGAAGGTGAGAACAGGGGCCAGAGCCCACTCCTCTGAGAGAGCTTCCTGAGGATATCCGTGGCTCTAGCAGAACAGGGCTCTGCCATCCCAGCAGAGGAAGCCTGCTCGGATCTGTGCATGACCTCAGCAGAGAGACCCCCTCGGGGAGGGGAGCAAAGAAGCAAGCTGAGCTGGGCAAACACACACACACACACACACACACGTATATATATATATGGTGATGACAGAGATTTAGAACATTATTGGGAAAGGAACAGAGAAGCCGGGAAAGGACTGACACTCACATGACGACGAGAGGAGACGTCTCATCTTGGAAGGTGTTTCTCAGACCCAATCGATGCTCAGTATCAAACGCAGACTCAACACAACAAGCACCCACCCAGGCTGTAAAAAGTTCTTTTCCAGCTGACAAGGATTCCCTTGTGATGTACCTCTACGAGGTCTCGACATCAAGTGGACTGCTCAAGTCTGGGAAGCAGTTAGGTGAGAGTCGACAACAGCAACTTTTAACAGGACTAGTAAAACGATTCCCAGCCCTTGTCTGGAAGTATTTGGGTTTAATCCCTTTAATAAAAGTCGTTTATGAGCTTGTCCTGCGTTGCTGTCATCAGTCGGATGGGGGGGTCGGGACCAGAAACCATTTCTGAAAAATGGTTTGATCAAAAAACGGAGCCTTCGCGCTATGGAAAGGTACGACAACGCTTCCTGTGCCAAAACGAGCCGAAACTGCCTCTGACTCTTAATCAACTCCAGCGCCATTTACATCGCTTCAACCCCAAATAAATTGCTGGCTGACTTATTAAAAGACATTCCACAACAAGCTGCTGTGTATGGTTAACCTCCCAGAAAACACCCTGTCCCCTCTGACTCACGGTTGGAAATGTTTAATTATACAAATTAACTCTTCGAGGTGGATCTGGAGTTTGGGACGTGGTCTGAAACACATCTTTGGAAGACAGGCAGGCATCGCTGACCCTGATCGTTATCAGGACGGACGTCTGCCTGGGTCTGGAGACGCGTCGGCAACACTGGGTCAACAGACCAAAGCCAGAGAACTAAGTCCGCCACATAAACCAAATTATTTACAAGGGCAAAAATATCCATTTAGTGGTTTATTATAACACAGACCGTCCTATAAAACCAAACTTCAACTGAGAAAATCAACTGTCAGACCAGAGCAATGAACGGAACATTGTGTATTACGGCCGCGTTTAGATGCAGTGTGATATTCAAAGCACATTTGAGAGATACCGACTGACGCAGCCAAGACGACGGATCAAATTCCACACTTGCACATTTGTGATCTCTCTCGGATCCTTCGGAGGGAAAATAAGATGGGTAGGCCTTCTCTTGACTCAAGACAAGCATGAAAAGCGGCGCGGCACAAACCCAAATTCCAGCCGCCGCTAAGGTCAGTGGTTTCTGAACGAATCCTGAGCGACTCTTCACTGTTGTGTATAAAACACTTGAAGAAGCGAGTGAAGGGCAGTGGGGGCTGGGGCCAATCCACATCTGCGAGGAAGAAGGAGCAGGCATGGCGGGAAAGTGTTTGCGCTGTCGCGTTACACGTCGCGCCCCTGATTCCACCAGCAACACCAGCACGCCGCCTCAACTCACTTCCACGGTGGAAATGAGCCGAGCAGCACGATGACGGGGTCTGCAGCGTGTCGGGGTCTTCAAACCTTCCAAAGGTTTGTTTGCAGTGTGTTTATAATGGAGGTCAGAGCTCCAGGCCAGAGCCTCGAGCGATGAGCACAGCCTCTGCAGACATTTGCCTCCAGTGCAATAAATCCAGATAAATTGCCTGGCAGGGAGCCAGGACTCCCACCCGGTGTCAGAGGGCAGGACAGCCTCCTCCTCCTCCTCCTCTTACGTGCACACACACACACACACACACACCTACTGCATTTACACACAGTGCCAGACCAAACCAAATTAACACCTCTGTCTTTACACAGACCGGAAGCGACTGCAACACATTTGTTCAATAGATCAATTGGATCCGACGGCCTGTAAAAGCTCTGGGTGCCAAACAAAAGAGCAGTGTTTTAGTAGTGTGTGTGTGTGTGTGTGTGTGTTGAATCCATCCCAGAGCTCCAATTCTCTGAGAAATAACTTCATTACAACAAGACACAGACTGATTCGCTCCTCAGGACAACACATATTAATGTTGTTGTCCACGTTTTGTTTTTTTTAATCATTCATTTTCTGACAGTCAAAACCTTTGACGGGCTTCTGTCTCACTTCCAGCACCTGGATCTGGAATCGACCGCCCTGACTCCCTCACCTTAATGTGATAACGGTTTCCGAGAATATCAAGAAAAAGAACATGTTTTTTTTCACAATGGGAATAAATTGAATTCAGAAAATTGAGAAGAAAGAAGTGTCACTCTACCCTAATTAACTACATATCTACACGTTTGGGGGAATCATCGTGGTCCCAACTGGGCCACAGTGGGACTGGATGTATGGCCTCCCACAGGATCTGAAGGAAAAAGGTGATTTCAGGACCACGTCTCCATCTACCCCCATAAACACTATACGGGTTTGGTAAATCAATGCGGGGCCAACGATAGGTGGCTTGTCAACCTGTGGTTTGTGGACCGCAAAGGGTCCACGAACAGACACGCATGAACATGGCTCCATTGCTCCTGCAGCTAAGGAGATGTACGATAAAAATAAAGCTCCATCATGTGTTTTTACACACATCATCCTCCCATACATCTTTGGAAAACTTTCCTAAAGTTCCTCAGAGACCCTTTTCAGTCTAACCTGTGACATAAAATCAGCTTTCACAGCAGAGGAGAGGAACTAAATCCCTGTGAGAGAATGTGAAAGCATGACAGCGCATGAACACCAACAAGCATTGAAAATATTCATCTTCCAGCGGTTTACGTACCAGATCTCCACCCCAACAGCAGTGAACCCCAGTGTGTGCTGACCTGCAGGGTCTACACGGACCTATGCTGCATCCACGAACAGACAAACCAGTGCCAACTGGGAGGAAATCAGCAAAATCTCTCAGATAGTTGCAAGTCTGGGGTGTCGCGTCACCCCTCCCCCTCCAAACACCCCGCTCCCAGACCTACCAGCATCCCCATGACGTCCGTCCATAGCTGGGAGAAGCTGTCCGACGCAGCGGCGCAGTCCGCCCCCGGCGGTGCAGCAGCCTGATCCTCTTCCATCATGTTGGAATAGTTCAATCGGGCTTGAAGGAAAAGGAAAAATGAAGAAGAAAAAAAAAGGACAACACGAGCAGGCCCGATCAGCTGCCGTAAACAAGGGCCGACCCTAGAGAAAGTTGCCCTTGACGCACCGCTGAAACGCTCCAACGCCGCCTGGCACGATTCGACGTGTTGCGCGTAAATTACGCCCCGACATGTTTACAAACCTCACACGGCAACTCGTGCCTTTGATTTAAAGCATATAGGATGTAAGCCTCCAAGATTTTTTTTTTTTTTTTTTGAGAATCACAAGTGTGAAAACTTCCAGGCGGGACGGTCCCTGCGCCTCGGTCCGCGGTGCACAGTGTGTCCGTGTCCGGGTAGAAACCGAAGCCTGCGCCGCTTTACAGCGCACGAACGTCTCCAGAAAGTTGTTGGGATCCCACGACTGGTGACAGAAATCTCTGGCGAGTACACATGAGCTGGTTTCCATTAAAAAAAAATCGAGAGAACGAGCAGAGCAGAGACGAAATCCTCCAAACACTGCGCCTCCCCCCTCCTCTTCTCTCTCTCTCTCTCTCTCACTCACTCACTCACACACACACACACACAGACACACACACACTCCTCCCAACCAAACACAACAGCACGAATAAGAAACCCTTGTCCCATGTCAGAAACAAACGTGTTCTATTATTTTATGAGAGAATCCTACAGACAAGAACAAACTTTTACCTCGTGCTGACAGATTTGAACCCAAACATATACCAAACCCACCGTGAATGGGATTAGAAGACAAAGCTCATTCTTCAAACAATCATGTGCCAAACAAAGGCGTCCGTGCGAGCGTCACACGTTCTGTGGCCTGAATGAGATTTATTATCCAACAATATCACACAAACGTGAAGCCGCGACTGTAACATCTCGTCAAAGGACAAAAGACCAACAGCAGCTGAAACAGTCGAGCTGCAAACTGAATTCAAAACGGGGGAGATCGAGCGAAAAACAGCAAGTTCTCGCATGAAATTGCACAGTTATCGGTCGTCTGTTGCCCATATGGGACTCGGGCGTCGTGAAGAAGTGTCAGCGCTGCCTCTGCTCTTCCTGCTTGTTTGGAGAAGCGTGTTTTCTCAGAGGAGCAACAGCTGCCAGGTCCTGTGACAGATGCAACAAGGAGCAGAGAACCAGCGTGGAACGGAGCAGCCCTTCGCTGCGGTGAACAAACCCTGGTTCCTGGACCTCTCCTGCTGTCACGAGCGCGAACAAGTTAGACCAACTTCTTCTCCTCGGACCACGTGAAAACCATTAAACCGCACCTCTCCGACGTTCCACATGTGCAAAAACTCCCGCACACGTTGTACACATGCATCTTTAATACAGTTTGTGTAAAAACCTCGCTGTCAAATTGCGTTGCGCACAGCAAAGCGTCGGTAGGTGAAGACTTTTCCAGGCCTCGGGTGAGTGACAGCTGCTCAACAAGCGTCCTGCTTACAGTCCAAACACATGACACAAGCAGCTTTGTCGGCCGGCAAATTGCCCACTGAGGTCGTCTGAGCTGGCGTCTGTAAACACAAGGCGACAGAGGCAGATCTGTTCGCACGCCGACTTGTGACTCTTGGAGTTCGGGCTCCGGTTCTATTGTCGATATCTACTGACATTCAACCTGAACGTACAGTTTGATCCGTTTTCAACCACACGCCGCACATGTGACGGACGCCCACTTCCTGTGCTGAATGGAACCGGTCGGGTGGTGATGCTGAAGAGCAGCTGTGGTGTTGACAGCCGGATAAACTCAATCACGAGCACTTGGGTCTGATGTCGGTTAACTCAGTTTTACAGTTAAGACGGTCATGGTTCTGGAAAGCTAATGCTACATCACCCACCATGATGTCTTGTCCACACTTTGTAGCAAGAAAAACAAAAATCGCAAAGCATCACATGGTGAATCAGGCCTTTTTATTCACATTTGTGTCAAAGAAATAAGACTCTCTTCACACGCCAGCTTCCCACAACATGGCTGTGTTTGTGTCGACTACACAACACGCATGCGCACAAACACAGCAGAAAGTCACACCACTTTATGCGCACAAACACTCTTCCTGCCAACACCCCCTCTGCCCAAATAAAAGACAGTGTGACCCACCTGGAGTGCCTTAAACACAGAGGTCAAACCGTTAATGAGGAAAGGAGGACGCCTGTTGACTCAGTGCACTCATCAAACACTGTGTGTGTGTGTGTGTGTGTGTGTGTGTGTGTGTGTAGATGCCAGCTTGCTCTCTCCTCTCACATGAGTCACTAACCGAGGTGTCGTGTTGTCAGACAGGAGAGAACTGAAATCACTTGCTATCCCCCCAACATGCTAAAGACAATTTATTACATGCAAGACAATGGCTTCCTCTGATCTGTCCCTAATTAATTCACCGCATCTATAAATGGGTCTTGATATCAGGAAGTACGCCATGTGAAAAATGTGTTGTTGGTTCTCGAGTGGTATTTGAGGGATTTTCTGCTGTGTCAGCACGTGGCAAAACATAATTGGACAGATGATGTTTGTGCTGACAAAGTTTTCTGTCACATGGACATGGGCAAAGTTTTCTGGACATGTACAGCCTCAGCTGTACATGTCCAGGGACGGAGAGCGCCTGTGGATGGATCTTTTCAGACAGGACCTTTACTTTGTATCTCCATCACGTTTTCCAGCTGATCCAGTGCGAGTCAATGCTGTGACCTTGTGGTTCTCGGCCGGCATCTTAAAGCCGACTGCAGAGCAAATGGGAATTTGCTGGAGGATACATCATCATTGACTCGGAGGAAGCTGGGATTATAAGTTAGGAAGCCTCCGACGACTGGACACCTCACTCCACCGCCTGAGCCACTGATATCGACCACCGATCAGAACAGGATCAGGCCCCGTTAAGTCACTGTCTCTCTAATGACCAGTTCCAGGTCGATCATCAGTAAAACATCCCACATGACAACGTCAGAGCTGTGGATGTTTTCCAAACATTGCTGTGATCAAGTCTAATTACTTAAATCTCTGCCACACAACGCCTCCTTACTTGTACACACACACACACACACACACGACTTCATGTCTGTCCAGTGGGGGGGTGGGTGGGGGGGGGTGGAGACATGATGTACGAATTGACACACACTGAGGAGGATGAGATAGAAGAAGAATGTGAAGCAGCGCTGGGATATTCTGAGGAGCAGCGGTCTGCCAGACCTCCCCTGATAGTGATAGTGACCCCTTTGGGAGGTCAGTGACCCCGGGCCTTGAAAAAAAAAAGGCCCTCGGGGAGCCATAAACCATGCTGGTGGGTGTGATTAACAACATTTTGGACAGACATCAAGAGGACCCCACCCAACTTCTATATGACCCCCACATAGTAGAAGTTCGTTGAAAGCGTGTTTGTGTCGCAGATTTGTTTTCGTGGCTAAAACAGACTTTATTACTGTCAACATGAGCACGGAAAGCTTCAGTTCATCTGCCCTAAAATCTCGTCCTGTCGCTCTCAGTGGGTGTTTGTTCTCCTTCACATCATTAATTCGGCTTAGTTAAAAGGGTCAAAGGCCACTTTAACTTGTCTTTGAGCAAATCTGAGCGCGGGCATTTGCTTCTTCATCTGTGCGCAGAAATGTGTGTAATAAAAGTGTGTCTGAGGGACGAGTGGGCGACCGGGCCGACCCCACCGTGCTTCACGCGCCACCGAGTCTTGTGTAGGAGTTATCACACACACTAAATTAGCATGACAACTGATTACTGTTTCCTTCATCCCTCCCCCGCCAGCACCTCATTAAATTAAATCAACACACTGGTCTTTGTGCTGAAAACAGTACTTCTGGGGATTAATAGCGACCGCTGTTTGTGTATTGAAGGTATTTATTATTCAGAAGGCGGCCGGTCATGAAAAGAAAGAATGTTATAGCAACACAGAAATCACATCTGGATTCGAGGGACAGACGAGGGAAGAAGATGGAGGTCTGCCAGAGGTGCAACGGGCCGCGCTGTAAAATTATAACAGCAAAGACAGAGGGCTCACACGGGCGAGGGCGGCTCGATGAGTCAATCCACACCTATCGAATGCAACGCAGTATCCTCTGGACGATGATCTGATGAAAACAGTCAGGGACCAAAAAAAAAAGAAAGAATGGAAAAGAAAAATATTTACAGGAGTGATCAAGATATGGCGAGAATTAAAAAAAAAAAAAAAAAGCCTGGAACTGATAAGATTGGATTCGCAGACACTGTATTCCACAGAGGTATTTCCACACTTTCATTAATGGGACGGCGGCTGCGGGGTCCTTTCATGTGCTTTGTGTAGCATTACTGCTGGTATAAAAACCAAACCTACTTCTGCTAAAGCCTGGATTCCTGCATTCTCCATGCAGCGCTCGCCTCCATGGCCATGTGCTGGCTGATTATGTTACACTATTGAGTGTGTGTGTGTGTGTGTGTGTGTGTGTGTGTGTGTGTGTGTGTGTGTGTGTGTGTGTGTGTGTGTGTGTGTG
>JBBMJM010115434.1:0-15249 GCA_037832705.1 Centriscus cristatus
TATAATATAATATAATATAATATAATATAATATAATATAATATAATATAATATAATATAATATAATATAATATATGTCAATGGAATTTTCCATAAATACAAGAAAGAAAAACCCACAGCCCTACTGATAAATTCATGAACCACACAGGAGCTGTTACGCTCCTGGATCCGACAGCATTTTTATTAAATAGATTCTAAACCACGTGTGCTGCTTTTGTGTGAGCTGCTAGTGAATGGGACAATAGAGAGGAAACAACCACTGTGTCTGTGTGTGTGTGTGTGTGTGTGTGTGTGTGACCCTAGCAACTGTGGCAAACTGTCCTCAGTCAGAGCAGCGGACGCAGAAACACCTCCAGCCTCTCGTTTGGCTTTGAGATACCTCACAAACACCTGTAATTGCAGGAACCTGGACTCAGTCTCTCTTCATCCTCTTTTCTTGCTGGATTTTTACGGTTACGTGCGGATTGATGATGGAGAATTAAGATGGTGAGGAAGAAAAAAACTGGTGTTGGAGTAAGTATTTCACCCTTGGATACATCTGCTGTGTGTTCCATACACCGTACTAATAATTTCCCAACGTTTTCTGCTTAAAGACCTGCATGTCTGTGCAATATTCCCTTCACGTGATTAAATGTTACCGTTTTAAAGTACAGTAGCATCACTTCCATAGAAATGTACAAATGATATGTATTGGTATTAAAGCTGCTGGCCTTTATGTTTCAGTCATATAACCGGTGACGTTCCTTTTCAAACATGGCAACATCATCCATTAATGATGACATGGACTGACCGATTGCCCTCCCGGGCAGATATACATTTCGTTATCTCATTTCCCTTTGTTCAGTTTGTAATATTGCCATTATCGTTTTAATTTTTTTAACAATAGTTCATCAGTTTACTATGAATTCACATTTTCACTCATGATCTGTTTTCCACCTAAAATCACATGGATTCAAACTATTTTTCTGTCACCTTCCCCATTGTTGTGCAGCTATTGTGGCAGCAAAAGAGAGTGTGTGTATTGTCTGCGTGTGAGCTGGTGTGTATTGTATGTGTGTGTATGTATTGGTGACCTTTACATACAATGCTATCTAGCATTCTCTTTCTCCTGGTAATTTAATAATTAAGTTAAATTTCAGCATTGTGTTTCTAATAACAGATAATAATCCGAGAACTCATCGGTGTGTGTGTTTTCTTTTTTCTCACACCATTCTGTTCATGTTCTGCCATCTCCGTAGAATTTGAGGAAGCATGATGTGGGATGGATAAACAACAACAAGACTCTACTGTAAGTCACCAACAGCGGTGCTACCCAGTTTATCCTATGTTTAATGGTGTGTCTCTCTAATGGAACAATGAACGACCCTGTTGACCTCTAGTCAATCAATGTGCGTGTAACTCGAACTTCACGGCATCTGCGACTGTGAAATTTGAATTTTTGCCATTTGTATTTCAATTTCAATCTAAAGAGCGGAACTTTTCATTTGTCACACGTTTTAAAACCGGAATTCCAGTGTTGATATGTTCCTATATGTATGTTGTATGCACGCTTGTCTGTGTGTGTTTGTAGATGGCCTCTAATGACCCTGACCTCGCTGACACCTGTGGTGACCCCCAGCCTGGTGACCTCATTGAAATCTTCAGACCAGCCTATCAGCACTGGGCGCTCTACCTGGGAGATGGTTACATCATCAATCTAACGCCTGTGGGTCAGTAGAACAACTTTGTTCTCGTTGACAGGAAACAAACAAATATTTTCAAAAAAGACAGTTTCTTAGTTTTTTTCTGCCACAGCTGACTTACGTCGTAGAGTTATTCTTCAGTCTTGACTTCATTTTTTATTACCTGGTACACGGTAATATTTAATTTATTTAATAATTTTCTTTCACGTCGACTCCGCGGTTGTGTGTGTGTCTGTGTGTGAAGATGTAAATAAAGTAATTCTCCTGTGTGCGAGCACCCCCATCACCCTTTGTCTTCTGCGTCCGTGCAGACGAGAGCCAGGCAGCCGCCATGTCCAGTGTGAAGTCTGTGTTCAGCCGGAAGGCCGTGGTGCGCATGCAGCTCCTGAAGGAGGTGGTGGGCAACGACTCGTACCGTGTCAACAACAAGTACGACCACAACCACACACCACTGCCCGTGTGTGAGATCATCCAGCGGGCGCAGGTGCTAATCGGACAGGAAGTGTCCTATGATCTGTTGGGGAGCAACTGTGAGCACTTTGTTACGCTCCTGCGCTACGGAGAGGGGGTGTCTGAGCAGGTGTGTATGTTTCACTCTCAGAGGGTCATGAGACGGTTTCAACCACTGTTTGTGTTTGTTTAGAAGAAATTGTTTTTCTGTGTCTACAATCACAACATGTTTATTCTTATAATTCTAGGTTAAGTAACTGTGAATGTCATCTTTCGCAGTAAGTTCCTCGTATATGACTTTGTTCTGTTCCATATGTTTGCAGGCTACACGGGCCATCGGGGCCATCAGTTTGATGACGGCAGCAGCCAGCGCTTTCTCCGTCCTGGGACTGATCAACACTCGATCCAGAAACCGGCCTTTCTGACAGTTGTGTTCTTCACTGTCTCACCACGTTTATGCAGCTCATCATCGTCATTAAAGAAAAAGTCATTATTTAACTTCTTTAATTACAATAAAGAAAAGAATGAATCAACATGATGAGTGTTCTTTGTTTGGTGTGTGTCACTACAGACAAGTATGACCCAAAATAGAAGTAACGCTATATTAAATCACACTTAAATGAACCATTTATTATTTGAATTGGATCAATTTGAAATTGTTAATTGCAGTTTTAGTAGTCTCTGGATTTATTTTCTATCGTATGAAATGATTCATCCAACGTATCGATGTAGAAATATGCTTTCTCGGAAAAATATTTCCTCCATCACTACATTCAAAAGCGCAGTTCTAATTATAACCACATGAGGGCGTTAATGCCCCATGAACACTGGAAACAAATAAACGGAGAAGAAGAACGTGCTCTCTGCTGACGTAGAATATGTGCGCCGACAAACACGCACGTGTTGTTTTCATGGACGTCGCATCTGTCCGTTTTTAGAAACACCAGTCAGCGTGTAACAGTGTAGTGATACAGGCTAGTGGAAAGACGCAACGATGGGGAAGAAACTCAAAGTTGGGAAAACCAGAAAAGATAAATTCTACCACTTGGCCAAAGAGACAGGTACGGTAGAAAGGAAACGACGAGCGAAAGACAGTCGACGTGGATATTAGCCCTAGCAACTCAAACGTCTCCTGGAGAAAGATTTCAGAATGTCACATGTCAGTTCCTCTCGACTGTTTTTAAAACGAAATAAAGGAATACAGACTATTATTTAAAGTGCGAAGAAAGAAAATCAGTCTATAATACCAGTGTCTTACTCATGGAATTACTCTAGTCTTGTTACAAATGGCCAATGCTGTTGTGGAGATTAAAAAAAAAAAATTAACGTGCATATATCGAAGTGTGTATGTGTACATTTTGCATGGCGAACGTATAATATTTTCAGACGCAAACATGTTTTCCTCAAATGAGTTTTGTACGTTTTAGTTGAAATAAAGTTTAAAATAATAATAATAAAAAAAGATTTCAGGGTTTCAGGATGCCTGCAGCCTAATAACTCCTCCTCCTGTCCTTTCCAGGCTACCGGTCCCGTTCGTCATTCAAACTTATCCAGCTAAATCGAAAATTCCAGTTTCTGCAGAAAGCCAGAGCTCTGGTCGACCTGTGTGCCGCCCCGGGAGGATGGTGAGTTTCCTGTGACAATAGCTGTTTGTTAGCAAACCAGTAATGCTCGTTTCTATTACATGTATGTACATATTTACTTGGAATATTCGACTGTCAAACTCAGTGACCTCTTTTAAATCACGTAAACACGTTTTTTTATAGACATGCTTTTTCTCAAGGTTTTATTAGGTTTTTTTAAATCCTGTTATATGCTTTTATTTGTCTTAATTTATTGTTCACCACCCGTTAAACCATTCATTAACTTCTTTTTGGAACTTCTTTTATGCTTTTATTTTGCTCTTTCCATTTTTGTACTGTCTGTTCCTCCTCGTCAGTGTCGTGCCATCCCTTCACTCCTGCAGTCTGTTTGTGTGTTTGCTTGTGCTCATATGTCTCTCTCTTTATTTTATGGTTTTGTTGTCTGCTGTGGCTAAAGCATGTTGTAAAGTTTCATTTAAACAGTTATTTAACACCTTCTGTTATTATTATTTCCAGCAGCTGATCAGCCATAATGTCGTTTCAGGCTGCAGGTGGCGTCCAAGTTCATGCCTGTTTCCAGTCTTGTTATTGGTGAGGAGGCACTGTCATTGTTGTTGTTTTTCTTATTTCACTGGTCGGTCTCTGGTTTGGCATTGGGTTGATGTTTGGTTTCAAAAGTGATGTTTGACGTCAGGTGTGGACCTGGTGCCCATCAAGCCCATCCCCAACGTGGTGACGCTGCAGGAGGACATCACCACTGAGAAATGCAGACAGGTGCGCGATGCTGGAGACTCAGAACAGAAGGTGTTTCCTTATCGCACGTTGACCAACGAGTCGTGTCATTGATGTGCAGGCTCTCAGGAAGGAACTGCAGACATGGAAAGTGGATGTTGTGCTGAATGACGGAGCCCCAAATGTCGGAGCCAACTGGCAACACGACGCTTTCTCGCAAGGTAACGTGCCACCGTGAGGTAGAAACGTCCAGCAGTATTTTTCTTCATCATAAAACATAATATGACCAGTCAGAACATCTAAAGGTTGGTCTCAAGCATTTTACAGAGGTTGTGTTGTTTCCTCCCCCCCTCAGCACACCTGACCCTCATGGCGCTGAAGTTGGCCTGTGACTTTTTGACCAAAGGGGGTACTTTTGTCACCAAGGTCTTCCGCTCCAAAGACTACCAGCCTCTGCTCTGGATCTTCCAGCAGTTCTTCAAGAAGGTGCAGGCCACAAAGCCACAGGCCTCCAGGAACGAGTCCGCTGAGATATTCGTCATCTGCCAGGGTCAGTGGCGGCTCGCGTGGTGTCACTGCGGCGGTTCCGCATCCCGTCTCAACTCGTTTGTTCCCTCCATACCAGGGTTCCTTGCCCCAGACAAGATCGACGGGAAGTTCTTTGACCCCAAACACGCATTCAAAGAGGTGGAAGTTCAGGCCAAAACGGTCAAAGAACTGATTCCTGACAAGAAGCCAAAGGTACGCGGGGCTCTGTCACCTTCAGGTGTAGGACACGTATACTGAGGTGTTGCTATGGTGACCATTATTGTGTTCCAGGCGGAGGGATACGCAGACGGGGATCTAACTCTCTTTCACAGCTTCACTGTCACGGACTTTCTCAAAGCTGAAAACGCCGTGGACTTCCTGGGCAAAACCAGTGAGGTCAGATCTCCGGTTCTCACCCGATCACGAAGCTCCTCTGCCGACGGAAAAACAAAACCGCTGATTGGTCCTCTGGGGTTCTTCTGTAGATCACGTTCGACAACCCGGAGCTCGAGTCCCTCAAAGCGACGACGGAGGAGATAAAGGAGTGCTGTCGCGACATCAAAGTTTTGGGTCGGAAAGAACTCCGGTAACTTTTCCTCTGTCCCTCGACGACCGTGTGTGAGGAGCAGGAACGTCCGTCCGTTGGAAGCATCCTGAGGTGAAGGTTGAACGAGTGTTTCCCCTGATTATTCGTGACACAGAATGCTGCTGAGCTGGAGGTCCAAGCTGAGGAGATACCTGTCCAAGAAACTGAAGGAGGCCAAACAGCATGACCAGGACATCCAGTAAGAAAGAGAAAAAAACCCTTTAACGCACACCAAGACAACTACAAAGACAACTCCTCCTCCTGCCTCCTCCTTAGATTAACTTCTGATGAAGAAGAGAGTAATTCAGACGAGGAGCCAGAGCAGAAGGAAGAGGAAGATGAGGAGGAAGAGATGGAGAAGAAACTGGCAGAGCTGAAAGCCGACGAGGTGGCCGAGCTCAAACGGTACGAGACAGTCGGTTGACAGCTGCCTCCGACTTCCTGTCCTTCAGGTTTTCCTTCCTCCTACGTCTTATTTCTTCCTCCTTCATAATCTTTTTTTTTTTTTTTTTCTTTGTGTCTGGTTTCTCCGTGCGGATTTGTCGTCCTGCAGGAAGAAGAAGAAGCTGTTGAAGGAAAGGAGGAAGCAGAGGGAGCGGGTGGAGCTGAAGATGGATCTCCCGGGCGTCTCCATCGCCGACAGTAACGACGTGTCCCTGTTCTCCCTCGTCACCATCAACAAGAAAACGGTGAAGCCCACGCTGACGTAAACGAGGGTTCAAGTAGGGGGCGTCGTCCCGTCGTCAAAACTCCTTGAATGTTCCCGTTCTCCTCCTCGACCGATCAGGCGCTGGCCGACATATCCAAGGGCGACATGCAGGCTGCCGACGAGCTGGCCGAGGGCGAGGAGGACGTCCACCTGTCCGAGGAGGAAGACGGGGCCGATGAGATGTCGCTGGCCTCTGACCTGGACGAGGACGAGCTGGAGGAGGTGGAGCACAGACAGCGCGAGCTGGAGAAGAAGGCAGCGCCCAAGAAGTAAGAGGCCGACGGATCGTCTGAAGATACACACGTTTGTCTGAGGGCGAGTTTGACCGGAATCCGTTTCCCAGGGTAACGTTCCCTGAAGAAGAGAAGGAGGATGAAGAGAAGGATGAAGAAGCGAAGGGTGGTCTGCTGGTGGAGCTGGAAGGGAAAGAAGAGAAGCGAGCGAGAGACACCGACCTGTGGTTCAGCAAGGTTTGTTCCCATGATGCAACACGCCGACGGACCAGACACCTTTTACTGCTTTTAGTTTTAATACCGAAGAACACCTCTCGACCTCTGACCTTTTTGTCCTGCAGAGCATCTTCTCTGAGCTGAACCTGGAAGGAGACGCCGAGAGCGAGCTCCGACAGACGGAGTGGCTGCAGAACAGACGCGCGGGTAAATGTCCGGAAACGGGGAACCTCTTTCATCCCCAGCGTCTTCTGACGGGCTTCATCTCGTCTGCCTCCAGGAAAGGGACAAAAGAGGAAAGCTGAGGAGGAAGAGGAGGCAGAAGATGAGGAGGAGGCGGGACCTTCGCGGGGGGCCGAAGACGCCAGTGACAGCGACTCTGACGACAGCAGCGACGATGAAAAGTAAAACTTGTTTGTGTCTAAAATGAGCATTTGAAGGAAAACTGACAGACGGTATCCCCCAAGTACCGTAATTATCAGAAAACGTTTTCTGAAACAGCCACGTTGCTGTCATTACGGTAATCCCATCCACTCTGTTGCCGAAAGCCGCCGAGTCATTACCGTAATGACAGCGGCTTGGCTGTGAAGTGCAGCTTTGAGGAACCGAGCGACACTCGTCAGCCGCCAGGATCGATGAATCATGTGTTCCTCTTTTTCAGGGAGATAACCAAGATGAAACCGGCGAAAGGAGCCGATGGGATTTCTGCAGAGGCGGAGGACAACGACTTCCAAGTGGTTCCAGTAGAGAGCATCAGTGAGTAACCACCGCCATCAAAGGTGGAGATCAGCTGTGAAGCATCAATTGAACCTGAGGGAAAAAAATGGAAAGAAAAAATGTTAACTGGCAGGAAAGTCGTCTTTAGAATTGAGACACAAACTTCGTTAACTTCCTGTGTTGTCAATGTTTGTTTGTTTGTTTGTTCCGTGCTCTTTAGGTAAAAAAGCCAGGATCCTGGATGCAGAAGGTCTCGCCCTGGGCTCCCAGATAGCCACGTCCAAAAAGAGAGCCAGAGACCTGATCGACGGCTCCTTCCACAGGTGTGTGTGTGTGTGTGTGTGTGTGTGTGTACTGTCACTTACAGTTTCACCTTTTTGAATTTCTGCCCGTTGTCTTCTGAGGAATTAGTCCCAAAAAAGCTCTGATGTGCAAAAAAACCCAAACGAAAATAAGATAAAAATAAATATATAACAATAATAATAATCAGGATAAATTATCCACACAACTTTCATACACTCATGCAGCTCAACGTGCTACAACAAAATCATTAAGAGACATCAAACCGAGGATGAGACAACAGTGTTTGACCGGTGCTGATGAATTACCGACGTCCCTGGGCGTTTGCCCCCGCAGGTTCGCTACGTCAGACGAGCCGTGGGAGGTACCTGAGTGGTTCCTGAGTGACGAGCGCAAACACCGCAAGAAGCCCGTGCCGGTCACCAAGGAGATGGTGGAGGAGTACAAACAGAAGTGGAAGGAGATCGACGCCCGGCCCATTAAAAGAGTTGCGGAAGCCAAGGCGAGGAAGAAGAAGAGGGTACGACTTTCAAAAAGCTCACCAGCACTACAGGATCCTATAGGGTGATGGCGGCATTGATGTACTGCTTTTCTCTGACTCTCTAGACGCTTAAGAAGATGGAGCAGGCCAAGAAGAAAGCAGAGGCAGTTATCAACACGGTGGACATCTCTGAGAGAGAGAAGATGTCTCAGCTCAAGAGGTACGAGGTCCAGTCTTTGCTTCATTTCAGGAAAAAATGCTGTTTTTTTTCCCATCGTCTGTTAGTGACAGTAACTATTTTTGTTCTTTCTTCGCGCTAGTATCTACAAGAAGGCCGGCTTGGGGAAGGAGAAGAGAGAAGTTACCTACGTTGTGGCCAAGAAGGGAGGTGGTGGCAAGAAGGTGCGACGGCCTCCCGGCGTCAAGGGAGTCTTCAAAGTGGTGGACAGTCGCATGAAGAAAGACATGCGAGGGGTGCAGAAGAAAGAACAAAAAGCCAAAGGGCACAAGGGTAAAGGGCGGCCGGCAAAGGGTGGAAGGGGAGGGGTGAAGGGCGGGAAAGGAAGACCGGCGAAGGGAGCAAAGAGTGGCAAAGGAAGGAAAGGAAAGTAAATTTCACCACAGTACCGAAAATAAATGTCCTGGAATCATTATGCAACTTTGTGAAGATGTGTTTGCCTTGATTGCCACAGTGTCACAGTATGTCATGGAAATTGTTTTGTAAATATCTAATTTTACATTAAATGTTCTTTGTTGAAAGAGGTTTGTCAAGTTGTGTGTATTTGGTGAATGTGTTCAGTTCTTCCACATGTTCCACTGATCATGATAAAATGTTGATACCGTATATGACTTGTAAATGGTTACGTTTGGGTGTGTGGGGTGAAAACAGACAAATTATCTATTGTCAAGTTTGCACATTGGTCATGTCATTCCAGTAGATTAAGTCATCCAGACTCAATTCATGTTTATGTGAAAATGTGTAATATTAACTTTCGCCAGCAGGTGGTAGTACAAGTCACATGATCGACGGTTACACCGACGTCAGACATCAGACCAGTTAACAGATTCAGCAGCAGCATTAAACTGTGAACTTGTAACAGTAAATGTACAGAATATTTATTGTATTTAATTCTACAGTCACTATGCAGAATCAAGTGTATGCTCCTGTCAGTTCGTTATATGTAGATTCCTGCTCGGACAGTAGGGAACGAGGGAGGAAGCAACAAAAAAGGTTTTCGAGGAGTGAACAAATAAGGAGGTAAATATCTGAAGTTCAGAAGCTACTAGTTCATTTAACTTTTGTGTTATTTTAAACATTAATCAGAAAGAAATAGATAGTATACCACACTCCAGATCAGTGGGTGGCGGTAATGCACCCGGAAGAGGTTTTCCAACCTTCTAAACAGAAGAAGAAATATGTCGTACAGTGAGACGGTGTCGTAACAACCAGAGCTGGGCTGCTTCGTTTCTCCAGAAGAAAACATTTCATTGGTGATTATTTCTCGAAAGACAATAGATTCACAACCAGATATTCAAGTCTAAAAGTATTTATTTTTGTTCAATGTTGTTACGTTAGCGTCATCACTTTAGCTAGTTGGCAGCATCACCGGGCTAAAGTGAACTAAAAAGTTTCACTTTGCATGTTTCTAGCAAGTCGAGGACACTTCGCCGGGATGCTGCTGGTCATCCTGGTGGGCTGTTTGTGTCTGCTCGCTTCCGGTCAGCAGGTGGACGAAGACTGGATCGATCCGTATGATATGCTCAACTACGACCCCACCACCAAGACGATGAAGAAGCCGGCGGAGGTTGGACGGTTCTTCCCCCACACGTCGATTGCCGAGTGGATGCTTCTGTCACATATAACCAGTCTGACTTTGTCACTTTGCAGCCTCCAAATGTCCAGAATGTCCCAGCAAACATAAGAGAGAACTCGGAGCTCTCCAGCCAGGCCGAGCTGATCTCCTGCAACAAGCAAGTGTTGGGGTTAAAGAGACAAGTTAGTCCATCTGTCGGCACATTGTACCAGGATCTACTGACACATGTGCCTCGGCTTCCCTCAACAAATATCAGCAATAAGCCTGAAAAGGGATCAGTAAAGTAACTTTTCTTATTCTTCTTCAGATTGAAGACCTGAAGAAGAAGATCTCGCTCCTCTCTCAGCAGCCGACCTGCAGTCCAGTGTTCAAGCGATTCCTCAGCAGACTCCTGAAAGAGATCCACCGTGCTGGTTTGGTACATTTCGTGACACGTTACATGGATTTTGATCCAAGTTTGTGATCTAGAATGAATCTTCCACCACTGATGTGTATCCACTTACTTTTATCACCAGTTAACTCTGTCCCTTTGCAGCCCAGTGACTCCACTGAGGTCCTGTATGATGCCAAAGTCCAGCTGTCCAGACAAGCCATGGCAGAAATTCAGACGCTTTTGGACGGTGACGAACGCTGGAGGACGGGAGCTCTGGACAACGTCCTCTACGATCTGCGGCCGCATGACTACGAGGCCTGGAAGTGGCGTTTTGAAGACACCTTTGGCGTGGAGCTGGACACGATTTTAAAAGTGAGCTCCAGTTCTGCCTCATTTGGACAAATAGCTGAAGATCACAATGTACTGTCATGTGCGTCGCCTGTTCTCAGATCAGTCTGTCTGTCCTGGTCACGGTGGTGATCGTCTGCACTCAGCTGTGGTCAACAGTCTCCTGGCTGGTGCAGTTCAAGAGGCTGTTTACCGTCTGCTTCCTCATCAGTATCATCTGGAACTGGTTCTATCTTTACAAGGTGAGGAGCTCAGTCACCTGTGGATTCTCTGAGTCCATTATGATGAACATTTACACGTTGGTGACACCACGGTTTTTGTATTTTTTTTTTTTGCCAGATTGCCTTTGCTGAGCACCAAAACAACATTGTGAAGATGGACAGTGTGAATGAAAAATGTACTGGAGTGAGGAAGATCTACTGGGGTGATAGTTTGAAAGGTAGGTGTCCTCTGATCGGGTGCTGAGACGTCTGACTTTCTTCGACCTAACAGAGACTCTGTTTCCCGACAGAGTGGTTCCGAAGCACCTGGACTCTGCAGGATGACCCTTGTAAGAAGTACTACGAGGTTCTGATGGTCAATCCCATTCTGCTCGTACCACCCACCAAGGTCGGTTCGCGTCCCAGCGTACGGCCTTTTCTTTTTCGTTCTGCTGTCTGTTGACTTTCGCGGTCGTCTTCTTCATTCAGGCGATCTCCGTCACCATCACAACCTTCATCACAGAGCCGCTGAAACACGTCGGCCAGGGGATCAGCGAGTTCCTCCGAGCCCTCCTCAAAGATCTGCCAATCACCCTGCAGATCCCGGTTCTCCTGACCATCGTGCTGGCCATCGTGGTAAAGAACTTCTGTAACTATCAGTGGAAGTCGTTGAAGATCTGTTGTTTATAAAAGACAGAAACATTCTGTGCCGGAGAGTTCTGGCACTTTATTTGTCGACAGCTGCAGCTGATGTTTTGTAATTGTTTTACTTAAAAACAAAAAAAACCTTCTATAATTTATCGTGGTTTTGCTCTCGTTCAGGTCTTCATGTACGGAGGGGTGCAGGCAGCGTTCCAGTATGGAATCACTGCACCTCTACGCCGTCGTCCAAGGGATCCGCCTCCAGAGCTGGAGCAGCCAGCTCAGGGGCCTCGTGACGACTGGGGGGCCGCAGCGCGGCCGGCGCAGAGGCCCAGGGCCATCGAGGGCAGGGGACAGAGGAACCCGCCCCGTCAGAGGCACGTCACCAGGCCCCGAGAGGAACGAGCTAGGGTGGTGGTGGAGACACTGCGCAACGCCGCCGTGGCCTCCAGCGAGGACGAGACGGACCGGGGGGAGGGCCGTGCAGAGCCAGAGCCGGGGGAGCAGGAAGCCTCCGCCACCGAAAGTGGCTCGGAAGCCCCGTCTGCCTCAGACAGCGAGCAGGGGACGCGCGAGGAGCCAGCGGGGAGCCAAACCAAACCTGCTGACCCTTCTCTGACGAAACCTCGCAAAGATCCCAGCAGGATTCCCAGAGCCCCGACTGTCAGGAGACGACACCCGAAGACCCACGCGAAGGATGTCGTCCAGGTGAGACCCTCCGGATCGGTCCGTCTGCATTCATACCGGATGTTTCTAGTGCTTTCTTTCTTTGTAAGTCCCCTTTTGCTCGTTGTTTAATGCTTCAGCGCTGGACGGTGACTGTTTCCCTGACATGGTAAAGAAATGTTCAATAAGTGCTGTGACTTTAGTGAGGAGCCTGTGGAGGGATTGTAGCCCTTTCACCTTTAACACCGAAATTACAGTACCGTAATTACACAACTAGTTGTGCACTCGGTTCCTCTACCTGCTGTGAAGGAGAAAATGTCCGTCGGTTCCTCAAAGCTGCAGTTCATGGCCAAGTTGCTGTCATTACGGTAATGACTCATAGCATATGGGATTACCGTAATGGCCGTTGTAAGCTTTCAGGAACCGTCCCATGCTTTCTGATAGCGCAAATATGTGTGTACTTACGGTACTCCAAAGTATGCGAGCGTGAATGCTGCGGGGTGGATCCCGTGAAAGGATAATTGGCGTCTGATGAGATCATCCAAGGTGACCGACACCCCTGAACCTCGCTGCAGGACGTGGGCGCCCTGACTGGAGACAGCAGCTCCTCACGCACCCACACCGAGACATCTGATGCTCCGCCTCCCGTCCAGGAGACGTCACCGGCCGCCGGCGGACCGTAGACGGGCGCGACGTGTAACAGACACTGATTTGTCCGTCTTCCACTCCCGGGCTTCAGCGTGCTGGTGAAACGTACACGTGAAGACGCTTGAAGGCGGCGCGGTGATGAAAGGGTCAAGAGGTCAAGATGCTTGACTGTCACCTGAGTGGTTTGAATCGACTCGTTTCTCATGATTTCACCTCAGCTCTGGCAGCTGACTGACGTTTTAAGGGATTTTTTGAATTATTTACCAGCTAAGGAAATAGAACGTAACAGAGTGATCATGTATCAAAAATACCAAACATAACTGGAAAAATATCCTGGCTGATGCTTTTTGTTTTCTTTATTTTAAAGGAAAACAGACAATTTCTTGATGCTGTATTTGTTTTTGTATGTGATTTTTGTAGCTGTCGGGTAATTTTATATGGACAGAATGAACTTTGACGCTGAATTCAAAGGTTAAGTTCACAGTGTCACACTGTGTTTTTGCTTTCCAGGAACACGCAAAGCACACATGTCAGTTCTTGGAGCAACGTGCTGCGAAGAGAAACGTATCATGAGAGCTAATTAAAGTCTTAAAGCCAATCGTTATTTTACACTGGACACTGGAAAGTCAAATGAGGAATGACAAGGAACTGTTACAAATGTTGTACAAATATTCTGATTAATATTGATTGTCATCTATTGAAATTTTGACCTTGTGTTTCTCAAATAAATTATCCCTCAGTCTTTGTTTTCCAATACAGAGTGAATTTTGGAGTTTTTCAGATGCCAGTCTCGCTGACTCAAAGGGGACAAACAAGTAAACTGTGACTATGAAATAATTTTTTGTTCCTATTAGTAGGACCATGGATATTTTGATGTTGTTTTTTTAGATGTTGGAATTAATTTAATTCCTTTTATTCCTGTAACAAAAAAAGTGAAATAAGTTTCAGTTAAACTTACCAAAAAAAGGAAAAATGCCAATTAGATATGTTCTTTATCGTTGGGGTTTTTTTTTTTTTTTTTTTTTGCTTACTTAAATGAACAAAATTCCCCCCATAGTTTGCAGTATGTATGTATGTGTATTATTCATGTCTGTCCTGCATCAGCCGTCCCTCTGCTGCCCCCTGCTGGCCCCCCGGTTGGTCACCTGTCAGATCACATCTGATTGGCTGACACGAGGCTGCGGGGGTCAGCTGCTTGTTTCCGGTGCTTTGTGCGTGCGTGTGCGTGCCTGTGTGTGTGTTAGTGTGTGAACCTTCTAATTCCACCCGGAGGTCGTTAATTAGCCGCTGGATAATGGAGTTATTGGGCCGGTACCTGGACCGGAGCAACTCCGTCAGGTGAGTTCCTCACTCCTCGGTTCATCCGTTCAACGGTCGAAACTTTGTCCAGGTTTCACAAGCGTCCGCGTCCAAGTGAATGAGTGAGTGTGAACGTGTGTCCCAGCTGTTGAACGTGTGTGAAACGAGAAGGAACCCGGTGAATGTTGTAGTGAAACAGCTTTGGACAGAAAACTACGGAGATTCCACGAAGACAACAATTCTCACCGAGAATATTTGTCATTTTCGAGCAAATTTACAATTGAAATAAACATTCCTCTTCATTCTTATTACCAGCATTTGAACTCTAAAGACATTTTGATTAGAACTAAAGACAAATATTCATGGTCAGACAGCAAACCTGGTGCTATTCTGTGAGGAAAACACAACTATTGCTCAAGTAAATGATCACGTTTCACTTCTGCTTTTTTTTTTTTTTTTACAGCAAACACACACACACACACACTCAAAAACACTGTTTGGAGACGTACTTTTTAAATATATTATTTTAATATATTATTTCCTATTTTCCTATATTTCCTGTTTAACATGTGGCAGCCGTGTCAGTAAGTTAAAGTTATGTAGCATCTGATTGGTTTCCTACACGTTGACAGAACGTTCAACTGTTTCAGTTATATTTCAATGACAAACATTTTGGGTTTGTCCATGTCAGTTCAACTGCAACTCAGGACGCCATCAGAGAGGAGAACCTGAGAGACGACCTGAGGTTCTACTTCATGAGCCCCTGTGAGAAGTACAGGGCCAGAAGATATTTACCCTGGAAGCTGGGAGTGCAGGTCCTGAAGATCATCATGATCACGACACAAGTGCGGCACACACACACACACACACACACACACACACACACACACACACACACACACCCCTTCCTACCTCCTCCATCTATTTTTCAGTAATGTCGATAAGACATGCAGATAATCTTTGTAAAAAGTTTCTTTGTATCCGGTGTGTGTGTGTGTGTGTGTGTGTGTGTGTGTGTGTGTGTGTGTGTGTGGGTGTGTGTG
>JBBMJM010115442.1:0-10330 GCA_037832705.1 Centriscus cristatus
TGTGTGTGTGTGTGTGTGTGTGTGTGTGTGTGTGTGTGTGTGTGTGTGTGTGTGTGTGTGTGTGCGCGCGTTCTGCATATCTGATTTGGATGTGCACACATTTTCATTTTAAAACCTATTTTGTTTCTTTTACTTTTACTTCTGTAACTGTTCTATATTCCACTATTGAATTTCTTCTGTTCTTGGTCGGAGCTGCTGTAACAAACAAAGATTTACCTTCAGGAATAAATAAAGTATCTTTGATTGTGACTGTTCCAGCTGATCCACCCAGTTGACCCCCTTGCACGCCGTCTTCACACGTTTCATCATGCTGGTCATCAAGTGTACTGTGAAAACACAATGAGAAACAAACAAAATTGTGCTGCATTATTCATGTGAATTTTACCCTTCAACCAAATAAAATCTCCAGGGACGGCAGTGTGTGTGTGTGTTTGTGTGTGTGTGTATGTGTGTCCCTTCATGATCCGCTCTAATATCAAGTAAATGCTGCCTACTATTTTAAGCAATTAGAATAAGGTCAGTTATTTTAGGTGTGCTCAGCGGCACCTCATCCTCTCTGAGTCTAGTTGTGTTTTACATCTGCAAAGCTCATACGAACCTGACATCATAGTCGCGTCTGATAAAAGGAAGCAGGTCGTTCTCTGTGAGCAGCCGTGCAAGTTCGTTTCTGCCCTCCGAGGAGGAAAGAAACAGCAGAAGCAATGTGAGTGGAAGTTGGAGACGGAGTCGTTAATGAACACTGGAGCTGGTCCTAGAACCCCCGCTCGCCCTGATTGACGGCGGAGGCCCTTTAACCTACAGTGACGAGGGTGGAACAAAGATTCCGACAGTAATTGATTTTACTTTTATGTTTTTTTTTTCTTTTTTTGCTTCATGAAAATAAAAAAGAAGCCAGAGGCCTCTCAGTCTTTCTTTCAGTCTCTCTCTCTCTCTATCCCCTCGCCGCCCGTCACGTTGCTTTGAAGTGTAAATCAGATTGTGCTGATGCTGAGTGCCGACTGTTCCACACATCGTTTGAGAATGACCGTATGAGCATGTAACTACATCTGCGTGGTATTTTTTTTTTTCTCACCAAATGCTTGGATCAGTAGTTTTCAAAGCTGCTATGAACCGCTTCTCACGTCACCATACACATGAGCGGACTTTATACACATTAGCTCGACTTATAATTGTATTCTTCACCTGCTGTTCTGCTGCTACTGACACAACTGTCGAGATGTCATCTTATCATTAACATTTTAACTCAGGATGTGGGACATTTTTCAATTTCCATTTAAGTTGTTGGATAGCTTAGTAGCTAGTTAGCTCAGTAGATTTGATATTGAAGGACTCAGACGTCACTTGAGCCGAGTGAGGCAGCTTTTATTTTAGTTTAGAATTTTTGTCATGAGAACTCATCCCTCCAGTAACTCTGTTACCCACTGCAAAGAGATGTCGTCTCTTTCGCTGTCAGGGATTCGTAAGTGGGTCCGTACTACACTGTATTTATTTATTTCCCCTGTATGCAGGTGAGTTTAGACAAAAGAAGGGACATCGTGTGTTTCAGCTTGAGAGGAGTGAATCATTCCTGGCTCAGACACTTTCCAAGAGATTTAAAACTGATCAATTTTTGGACAACTTGTATCATCAGGATTGAACTGTCGTGTTGTTCATTCACTGACGTTACAGAGAAAAGTCCAGGTTACTTAATTGTACCAACAGGTGGATTTGTTTTGTAGTGTAAAAAAAAGAAAGGGGCATCTGTAAAAACATGAAAAACAGACCACACTGATAGAAAGAGGAAACGTGACGTAAGATGATCGAAAAAACAACCATGTGATAAGAAACAATGGGAAAGACAATAAAAAGAAGGGACAATAAATAACTCATTTTCTAAAACTGATGAAAAAAATGATAAAGCACATAATTAATCAAATGTACGTGTGAGTCACCCTTTGGAATGGAACTGGCGATCGATCCTCAGCAACCGTGTACAGGCTCGGCTGTGACTCCCCAGTCACAGGTAACTCACTCCTGTGACTCTGCCCTGACCATGAGATGACTAAAAGCACCTGACGCCGCACTTTTGTCACAAAATCAAGAAGTATAAAAGCGTCAGTTTAAAGTGACACCTGGATGTGGATGTTGAGGTGGAATTTATGCTACTCTCAGTAATACTACACAGATTTTTTTCATGATGTAAAACACATTTCTATATTATGTTTGTGTACTTGTAATAGTGTAAAAAGTGGTGAAACTATGATTTCAACACATGTATGAGTCACTGGCCATTTCAACCTTTTTGCAGTGAGTCGCTTCTTTTTCCAGGATGGCAACCATCTTCTCCGTGCTCGCCCCCTCAACAAAACCCCATGGCCTACACAGTTTCCTCTATGACGCTCAAACGACGTCACTTCCGGTCCGTTGTCTGATTGAGGGCTCAGTGCCAGTATAGCTGCTGCTGCACATGGACTAACGTTCACAGTCGGGTGTATCCTGGAGGTCGTCATTGCTAGTTTTAATCTTTTTTGAATGAGAAGACACATCCTCGTCGATCTTTCTCTTCTCCCCTGTATGGATTGCACTCTTGGTGTGATGTTCTCTGCTGTGAGGTTTAGGATACCTGCAGTACTCCAGTCTTCTGCTATTCCATGCAGCAGGAGCAAAGCGATGCCTGACAGATGGGTACGACCCAGAGGTCGCAGGCACAGATTTCCTGTCAGGTGGCCTTTTGTGACAGACGACCATCTTGTCAAAGCAGGCCTTCACATACAAGCTGCTGGTGCTGTAGCTCTTAATGTGGCTCATGCTGATGAACTGATGCTCCAGGACTTGTCTGGGAGTGAGACGCTTGGAGGCTTCGAGGTGAAGCATTCCCTTCAGCATGTCCACAAACACGTAGGCATCGATTACCTTGGAGATTTCATTCTGCTGCTGTCGGTGTTTGAAAACATGCTGGAGATCATCCAGAGAGTCAAACCTGAGACTCCCGCAGTCCTCGGGCATGATCCCCGTCACTTTGTGGAACTGTTCTGCTGTCCTAAGTTTCCACAGGCTCGTGGGGGAGTTTTGATCTCTCTGGAAGTAAAGGTAGGCCGTTTTTCCAGAGGAGAGAAGTTTGTCTGGAAGCTGACCCTGAGTCTGGACTATTAACCTCATTAGGTCATATTCACTCCTGCAAGGGTAAAGCAGTGTGCCAAGGTATAAGAAGGCAGCCACACAGCCCAGAGACCACATGTCTATGGCTTCAGTGAACGGCAGCCCCAGAATGTTCTCAGGAGAACTGTATGCAAGAGACTGGACGTTGGAGACCGTCTTTGCAGCAGACACCTCAAAGGCCAGGCCAAAGTCAACCAGCTTTACTTTGAACGGCACCTGCTCATGGTTGACCAGCATGATGTTGTCTGGCTCGATGTCGGCATGGATCATCCCGATGGACTTCAAGTGATCCAGTGCGTTGGCAATCTGCTGGACGATTGGTCTGATCTCTGTGAGTAGAAGAGGCTTGTACTCTCTGTCAGTCATAAAGTCCAAGAGACTCTGGTCCAGGAGCTCAAACTCCAGACAAATGAATCGCTGGGTGAAGAAAGAGTTGTTCCATTGAACAAGGTTGCATTTGTCGGAGTCAAGCTTTGCAAGTTTCTGAACAACAGCGAGTTCTCTCTTGGCTACTTTGCCATGAGAACCTTCTTTCCTGATCATCTTTACAGCTACGGTCTTCTGGTTGTCAATTATGCACTTTGCAACTTTACCAAAAGTGCCCTGGCCCAGAATGGACAGAACCTGGTAACAGGAGGAACCGGAATGAAGCTCACTTCCTGTGACTAGACGGTCACTGAATGCACCTGAGGTGGTCATCTCTGAGAGGATACCGGAACAAGTGTTGCAGTTGATAACGATGGAATCTCCCGACAAACGTGCTCCATAGAGAAACTTATGGACGCCAAAACAATCACTATTACGCTCAAAGGATCAAAGGAGATGTGAGTCAGGTAATCATCATGGAAACGTGAGGCTTTGATGATTGGATGTGAAGGGATAAAAAAAGAACCTGTTAAGAACTTTTCTTAAGTAAAACAAAATACAACTGGAACTGGAACTGTACGACTGGACAAAGCTATTACAACTTCTTCAGAAGCTTTATTACAAACCTGCGAGGTTCACACGCCAGAAACGGTCTCAGAGCAACGCACGTCAATGTCAATGGACAGCAGTCTGATGTTTTTACACGTTTTGCTTGGAAATGAGTACTTGTGTGTCTTTTTACATGATTGTTTGAATGAGACCTGCGTCAGCCTCCAGTGTGGACACACTAATAACAACAAGTCACACACCGCATGTGTGTTACTGTTTGATGGTTTTCAAGACTGAAAGAGTTGTAATCAAATGCTAACGAGAAGGAGGAGAAAGAAACTTGTACACACACGTCAGAAGCAGTGGGGTTGTGACGTAAGTGGCAGAACACACATCATTCCAAACTCCAGAAGGTCCATGACCTCTGATCATCACATGACCGTTCACACTGAGGTAACACGTTTAGCGAACACCCTGCTTGGTGTCATTCCTCTGCATTATGTCACACCAGCGTGACCCCAAAATGGTGCAAAATGCCATCTACAGGAAAGTGTTCATCAGTATCTCATACCCATGCTTGAAATCTGTGAAATTTCCTGTCTAAGTGAGTTTGTTAGTGATGTGCGACACCATTGATTTTCATTTAGATCCAATACCTAGTAAAATCAAAGGTGATATCACTGTTTTCTTTTACATTTTGTTATTCTGAAGTTTCGATACTTTAGTATAGATTCACACGAGTATGGCGCTACTAGTATCGAGCGGAGGACATGGAAAAAACAATCGAAAATGACCTCTGAAACTGAACCATGGTTCACGATTCCCTCCAGTTGTCACAACATCCGTCACATTATTTGTGACAATCAATCGCATGTTTCACACAAAACATGACAAAAATCAAGACAGACAGCCGGAGTGTGTGTATTTGTGCATGTGGGTGTAAATGTTCAATGTCCATTTGACAATAATATATTATATGTAATGTTTCCCTTTCCGGAGTTTTCCATCGACGCTTGCTCTGAGGCTTTTCCTGTGACTGCGCTCCATGGAGGCTTTGGGATGCTCCTTTTGTGTGACTCATCTATTTGCCTTCGGTCAAATCCTGGATCCTGATTCGACCCTGCCGGCTTTGGCCAATTTTCCTCATTCCTGCATGAGGGGTGCAAAGAATCTAAAGTGGTAATGGAAAGAAGTGGGGCAAAGAGAGGAGATTTTATGCCGGCGTTTCTATTATAATGGTCGCTGATGATGACTTTATTCCTGATCCTCTGAAGCCTCCGGTCTTTGAACATCCAGTCTGTGTTCAGGATTGACATGGTGGAGGTCCTCAGACTGTTTACCTGCTGCCTGCACATCAGAGAATGCTGATAATGTCAACCGTCAGTATTAAAGTAGTGGTAGTAGTACATTTGTATACTTCTGATATTTTAGTCAACGTGTCTCTGGATCAACTCCGCTTCTTCTCATTTCCTTTTTTCTTTTCCTGGAGCAGGTTCAACCAGAGGAGATCGTATATAATCCGTCTCCTTAGGCACAGATAGGGAAACCGAGAACGTAGAGAAAGAACTCTGCCTTTCGCTTGTAAACTGTATTTCCCTTCAAAACCCACAAGTAGAAAAGTGACCTTCTCAATCATCAAAATACCACAGGATCGCACAGGAACCAAAGAGAACAACGGACAAGGTGGCGTTAGCAGACAAACGGGTTTAATTGGCAGTGGAATGGAAATGTCTTTGTTGTGTACATCACCGCTGATGTACATCACCGCCCACTGCCTCTGCCTACATAGACAGACCCTTTAGACAGACCCCCAAACTGATACCGATCCAACAGTTAGTGTGCAGGTGAGATCCTGACTATCCTCCTTCAGACACACCTGACTAACCAATTCTTTTCTTCCTACAACAAAAGCAGTTTGTGTATTGGTGTGTTTCCTTCGCCCCAGCTGAGCACGTTCCATTCACTGAGCTCCACTCTGGGTTTGGCTTCTTCTTCTTGTTTTTCAAACGTTAACATTTTCTGTTTTTTTTGTTTTTTTTAAAGAAAAGACATTTAATCATCTTGGCCCTCTATTCCTCTGACTATTGAATTCCTGTGCGACTGCTGCGTTTGTCAGTTTGTAGAGAAACGCTCTCTGCGCTCAACTGAAAAGAGATTGTGAAAATCATTTTTCAGTGAATGGTTCTACGCGTCAAATCACTTTCCAAATGGGAGACAAAGGGCCTCGTAGCCTCAAACACTCAAACAGCAGAAGTCAGCGACATAAACCAAACCCCACAGATTAGCTCAGGAGGAAGTAGCATCCAATAACCAGAAGGTTGGTGGTTCATATTCCACTCCATACAAGTTTTGCATTTGTGTCCCTGAATGTCAATGAATGTTTGGTGGTGGTCGGAGAGGCTATAAATTGGCAGCCAGGCTTCTGTCTGCCCCAGAGCAGCTGTGGCTACAGATGTAGTTTACCACCATCAGTGTGGGACTGAGGAGTGAATGAAATTAGGATCCAATGTCAAGTCATCTTTGAGTTTCCCGGGGAGAAAAATGTATAAAATAGTGGTATTATCATTACATAGTCAGTAAAAAGACATTACTGTTGGTTTTCACCAGTGTTGTGGAAGTTAGTTAGCAAAGTTCCCCTATTTAAAACATAATAATTATCGAATGGCTTTATCAAGGTAATTTAACTAATGACTTGATTCCATTTCTAAATGTTCAATGAATTGTTCAACTATTTCAAATGTTGAGATGTGTCACTGTTTTAACTTCCAGCAGCAACTAGTGACTACTAGAAATGCATCAATTAACATCATTATCATTCCTTCACATACTCAGTCGGGACAGAATCTTAAATCAGCTGGGGAGGGAAAACATCAAAGGAGGATGTATCAGATTTAACCGAAATTATAATCTTGGACCTTAACATAGTAACTTTGGTTTAACTACACATTTAATTTCACGTTTGTGTCCTGATTACAGTTGTTTATTTTGTATATTACAATTACTTAGTGGTTTACACATGATTACATTTGGCTTCAAACCTCACAAATTGAAGTGAAGCATGTCACGTTGTGGTGAAAACATCTTATGTGTTTGTCCTCCATCTAACTATCACAGAGAGGTTAAATGTCACATGTTCTCTGGCTGTGAGACTTAACGCTTCCCTGCTTGTTGCTAATCCTGTTATAGTTACCGCGGCAACAAGAGCCATCACGGAGAATTAAAGTGTAAACACAGGAGCAGAATTCAGACACAAAGTATGATTATGTCGATGCTCTTTCTGGAAGGGGAGGATCTCCCAGACCTCGCTGTCTCCCCAGTTTGTGGTTGAAATTGCTTCTTTTTCCTGTCAGCCGCGAAGAAACAGCTTCATCTGCTTCCTCTGTTCATTTTTTAATCTTTTAATCTGGTCACGCATGCAAGCCCATCATGAAAACATGACACCCTGTTCCGCCCTGCTGGCGTGTAGCTAGCAGCTAGAGGGGGGAGATCCGTCACACGTTTGTTCCTAAACTCTGTGGCCATCTCAGAGGCCGACAGCAGAACACTTCCAGAATGCCCTCCCACCACACACACACACACACACACACACACACACACACACACACACACTGATATCCCAATGCTGACTCCATGGCAACAACATTGGTTCCTTGTACTCACTCGCCTTACGTGTGAGGTGTAAATTACAGTTGCTGCACCATCACCCGTTGGAATGTGACACTTTTTAAACACATGTGATGTTTATTTTTTTTTAATTTGCATTTCTTTATTAAATAAAAACATTTATATAACTGTATGTGATACGTTCACAGTCTTTGTCTCAATGATGACAAATGTCTGCCATTATAGTTAAACAAAACTAATAATATGACATACATCTGTTGTGTGTGTGTCGGCAAGTGTTCTACGTGTCGATAAAGACCATCAAAGTGTTTGATGAATCCAATTCAATTCACAAAACTTGATTTGTCCACGTGGGGCGATTCAAGTCACACGGAGCAGCTGACAACGCAAGAAACAAACGAACAAATCATGATTAACAGAGTGCAAGTGAAGGAATACAACCATAACGGTCGGACAGGGGCACCAACTTTAGAGACGAATAATTGAAAAAATATTCTGTGTCTCAAGGGGAATTTCCATTTTTCTCGTCAGCCGGCCGCCCACAGACGGTTCAGAGAACAGGGTCAGCTCGCCACATGATAAGCGAGGATTTATGTCGAAGCCTTTCCATTTAATGTGCGACTGTGAGACAGTTTGAGGGTCAAACTTTAGAGCTGAAAGCAGATAAGTCTTGTCTTGATAAGTCCGCTTCACTGTCAAAATGTGGTTTTATGGAGACATTTATGCCACTGATTCAGTACATGGTGTCTTTTCATCAGGGTTTAGAAGTGATTTATCTCAGATATGTTTTTCAGCACCGCCAAGGTCTAACACGTTACTGTGCGGTCTGGTGATTGATGGTTGCCGTCTCCTCTGTTGAACAACGCAGGTCGTGTCTTTGTCTAACACCTCCAAGTGAAGATTGTTGGAGCCTCGCACATTCAGACTAATGAGTCCGATTCACTCATTCATCTGCTCATTGCTCCCTGAAGTCCGAGAGGACCAGCGATTCCATGTGCAAGTACTGACGCACCGAGCTGCAAGCGGTCATTGTGACATCATGTAAACTACTGTTGTTTCCACAGCAACGTGTGCATTGCAACTGCAAAGTGGAACAGTGCAACAAAAACCATCATAGCGCTCGACTCTTCTTGTCTGTGAACACTCTGTGTGCGCACGGTTTGCAGTCCACAACGTATCACACGTTCCATTTAATCCAGAACACCGTTTGATTAAATCTCATCTCTTATTTCAGTGAAATATTTGTCACATTTTCAGGCTTCTGAAAGGATAATGATACTATGACACTAATTTGAAAAGTACTTTGTGCATCTACTTGACACCTGGAATCGGTGAAATGAAAGCTATTAAATGGTTGTTTTAATCAGAAGAACCTGCTCATCTTTATTCATTGCAGCAATATGAAACAAACTCGAGTCTCACTGATGATCATTTGTCATCTTTCTCAGAAATGAGAATCAATTTGAATCCAGAAACTAGCTGATTATCAACTTATTTCATATTGTATAAAAAAAAAAAAAAAAAAATTGACTTGAAAGAATCACACTGAGACAACCTGCAAATTAGTGACTTTCAGGTGATTAAATCTGCAGAAGAAAAAAACTAAAACAAAAGCTCATCCCATCTGTGTAACCTGGGTGTAAAGCTGCCTTTCACATGCTGTCAACTGTCGGCAGGTATGTAAGTGGAGCCGGGCGGTCGGCGAGCTCCTCTGTCGATATTGTCAGAGCCATAAATGGCTGCTGAGCAGAACGGAGGAGGTGGTTTGTCATTTGATCTGGACGGAGCTCCGGGGACGCTAATGCTCTTTGACTGACAAAATAAAGAACCAGCAATGATGTAAGTGTGTTATATATGAAGAGAATTAGAAATAATCAAATCTGAAGACAAATAGAAATCCTTATTTTTACTCTTCAAATGTTTTCCTCTAAATCTAAAAGTGTAAAATATATAGTAGAGCAGAAATACATTGAACATGTCATGAAAATACATTTTGTCAAACTCAGCTGACCTCTACGTTCACTGGAAGGGAGTCTGAAACACACCGACAACAAGGGAAAGACAAAGAAGACGAGTAAGCAAATCCCGCACATCAACGTTAGACTCCTGCAGAATGACTCAGTGATGATGAGGAAGTTGACGGCCATTCTAGCCTGAAGCCTCACCGCCATCTTTGTTCCTCCTGACTCAACAACCCCGTAGTTTCCCAGCCGGCACATCTCAGGCCAGGTCAGCGTGGAGACGGGTTTTGCGTTGCGAGCTTGTGGCGTACGTGTGGAGTGGGTGAGTGAGTGACTTAAAGTCTGAACATGAACATGTGTGTGTGTGTGCGTGTGTAGGTGTGGGTGTATTCATAATCATGAGTGAAGTGTATGTGCTAAGTGTGTGGGTGACACACTGTGTATGTTTGCTCAAATGAATGAATGAATGGAAGGAAGGGAGGCTGGATGGGTGGATGGATTGATGATGGATGGATGATGATGGATGGATGATGGATGGATGATGATGGATGGATGATGATGGATGGATGATGGATGGATGATGGATGGATGATGATGGATGGATGATGGATGGATGATGGATGGATGATGGATGGATGATGATGGATGGATGATGGATGGAGTATGAAATTCATGTTCAAGTTTACATACGA
>JBBMJM010115462.1:2578-13123 GCA_037832705.1 Centriscus cristatus
TGTGTGTGTGTGTGTGTGTGTGTGTGTGTGTGTGTGTGTGTGTGTCCAGGAGCTGGTAACTGCCTGGTACATTGGGTTCCTGGTGTTAATCTTCTCCTCCTTCCTGGTCTATCTGGTGGAAAAAGAGGACAACAAGGATTTTGCGACCTATGCAGACGCTCTGTGGTGGGGCACGGTGAGCACCCTCACACTCTGGAAAACAACCTCAGGCCGTTTAAAAGTCTTAATGTGCATGAAGTTCAGTTGGTTCAATCATGGTGTACATTTGTATAACATGATACGTTAAGAGGGGATCGCCATATTACAGTGGTTTATGGTATCACACGTATCTGGCTAGCTGTTTGAGAACTCGTTTAAACTTTGAATCAGAGTGATATATTTCTATTCCCAGCGTCTGTGAGACCTTAATGAAACCTTCAAAGGGAAATGTGCAGTGGAAGTCACACTTGGCTGCTTGATGTGCACTGTTTCCTCCAACATCTATTACACCTTGAACACGTGGAGGCAGACAACACACAGGCAAGAAATGGACCAGTCAATAAATTACATTTTCTTCTGATGCAAAAAGAAAGTGGCTTGTGACACTTGAGAGTAAAGACACTCAGACCGAGTTCTCACGTTGCTCTGAAGGATTTTTTTTTTTTTTTACTGTGGACGGTATACACATCTCCAACAGCTATCAGTTATGTGACGTACCGGTGCAAACGTTTGGTGTTGAGGAATATTACACAAAAAACAGGCAACAACATTTATCTATTTACAGTTCTAATCCTATCCAAGTATAGACCCATAAAATCTTATTTATGTATTTAAAACATCCAATAAAAGTTTAATTTGCAACAGTCCTAGTGCAATGCAGAAGTCCATCATGACATTTGAGCAATCGGTTTTAAATTCACTAAAGAGACAAGACCGCTCATCTCTGACAGCGTCATGACCACAAAGTCACCAGTCACCCTGCTGCTGATGTTCTGTTGGCTCATTACCGAGATGATCAAACTAATTATACAACATGTTAAAGATTGAGAATTATGTGTATTAAAGACATTTGCATGTTTCAAACTTTGATAAACTCAGTTTGTGGAAGACAAATGCACAATGATGATTTGACTGAAGTTGGAATAAATTCATGAACCGCTGCCAGGAGTTCAACAGACCTGTGCAATATGTCTTCTGTGTGACAGTTTGCTTTCCCATCTGGTAAATTATACGCGTGTGGCCACAATAAGACACACTACTCTTTGTACTGTCCAGCCAGTCTATCCAAAATTTCACAGTGTGTCTTTTTCAGATCACGCTTACAACCATCGGCTATGGTGACAAAACCCCGCAGACGTGGACCGGACGCTTGTTATCAGCTGGCTTTGCACTCCTAGGGATCTCCTTCTTCGCCCTGCCAGCTGTAAGCAAAACTCACATCAGACCGGGAGACGTCCTACTGCTACTCCTCAAAAGCTGATTCAAGCTTGTGATGGCCGGGCTGTGCTTGGTCTTTGCGTGTAAACTGGTGAAGTTCTTGTGTGTCCTTTTGGCATGCAGGGTATCCTGGGGTCAGGCTTTGCCCTCAAGGTGCAGGAGCAGCATCGACAGAAGCACTTTGAAAAGAGGAGGAACCCGGCTGCCAGCCTCATCCAGGTAACACACACATGCAGAGGGCAAGCCTCAAAATTCTCTTGTTTCTTCACAGCACAGCAGCTGAGGACCGACGTAAACACAACCTCTTGTTTGTTTGTCCAAATTCCTCGAAGGTGTCTGTAATGTCTGCGCTCTAAACGCTGTGTGTCCGTCTGCCTGCTGGAGCACACGTTCACTCCGTACGTCTCTGTGCAGAGAGTACGTGGGTGTATGTGCGATGGTGTGTGTTTACCTGATGATGACGAATGCCACGTGAGGCAGGCGGTCATCCCAGCGTGTCAACAGCAACACAGGATGATGGGATTCATGTGTCGTTTCCACGGCGATCATGCCCTGCGATGACGCACCTACAAAATGTCATTGTGATGGACAACACCGGTGGCATTACATCCTAATGAGCAACACGCATTTGCAGTGGTGTGTATGTGTGTGTGAAAGTGTGTGTGTCTTTCTACCTTCTTCAACCTTATGAATAATAAAACACCTGTGACACCAGGACCAGCTTTGCAGAGGACCCGTTCACAGTGTATGAAGATCACGGGCTCCTCGAAACCAACAGATGTCTGGATTAAATACACTGCAGCTAAAATGAAGGGATCTATGTTCGGACATTGATTTTACAAATAGTTCTTAGGAGAGGACAGTCCATCACTGGTTGGAGCCCGGTGGTTCCTCCCTGTGTGTTGTTTCATCTCTGTCGTCTGTCTTCTAGAAGCTCATAACATATTCCTCCACAGATGAATGGAAACCTGGAAGAGTCTGTGTGCTTAGCATGGGGGCGGCCATACTATCATGTCCATGATTTACACACAAGCCCTCAAACCGCCGTGTGTTCTGTGTCCGTCTGTGAGCAGGGGAGGACCACATCACTGCCAAAAGCCTCCGCAGCTGGTTTGTTACACATTTCACCTGCCACAAAAACTACTCGGCCTCCTATTTTTACACAAAGAGAATCTGTAAAGGTCTATGAAGGGACAGGGTCTCCAACTGCCGGACCAAACGAACCAACGTGTGGCAGCTGGTGGATGTTGCTTTCCTCCCCTGTGTGCATTTAGACCAAAGCTCTAATGTCATCGTCACAAATCTTGTAACATCTGGTGTCGTAGCAGAGGTTCTAGCAGTCGGGTGTTTCTCTGCCAGACTGAGGTCAGTTATTAGCTGCATGAACCAAACACAAAGTAAACTAAACAAGAACTTAATTTAAAAAAAACAATACAAATGAGACATCCATCGCAGCTTCACTCGCACAGAAATGCAGTCGGTCCAGTCAGACTGAAGTCACCTGTTTGATGACGTCAGCGACTCATGGCGTTGAACCTATGACCACGTGATACGCTCCAAGCTCAAAAATGATACCAAACGTTCATTTAGTGAGTCAACACTTGACATTAGATTATTCGTATTATTCGGCAGCTGATTGATCCATTGAATTTTGTCATTATTGGACACACGCAAAGACTTTGGCAGGTTTGGTCAGAGAGATCATTTCAGCGCGATGTTTTCTAACACAGGAAAACTTTCCCCGTCGGACCTCCTCTGTGGCTGCCAGATGGTTACATGCGTTACATGTGTATGCTCACATATATCACATTCCCTTTTTCCTCACCATGTTTGTGCCATCACCCCTTCTGTGTCACGTGCGTGTGCTTGTGTGTGTGCGTACATGTGACTGTGTGTGTGTGTGTGTGTGTGTGTCCTGTCCATCTGTTACCTCCTCCACCCAGGCGGCTTGGCGTCTGTACTCCACCGACGGTGCTCGTCCCTACCTCAGAGCCACCTGGCACCACTACCAAAGCGCCCTTTCCCCCCTCAGGCATGTATCCCCACCAACATCACCATGACCACCCCCCTCACCACCACCACCACCTCCATCCGTCAAACCCCCACCCACAAAGCATCAACACTACCCAAATAACTAATGAGCTTTTTTTTCTATCTTTCCCTTCCTCACCTCCCTTCTCTCACATCCCTCATGACTTAAACTCTACTCCCTGGCTTTCTCCCCCTCCTCTTACTTTGCCCCTTGAATTGTCTCATTGTCTCACTTATCATTATTTTATTCATCCTGTTGACTCTGCACGTAGTGTGTCTGGCGTAGTTATGCTGCTGATGAGAACTCGGTTTCCATTGCTACCTGGAAGCCTCATTTGAAGGCGTTGCATACCTGCAGCCCTGCCAAGTAGGTAACAACTTACAGACTTTAAACATGGCTGCTGCTGCTGCTCAGCCCCTCTCCTCATTCATCCTCCTCAGCTGGTGTTTGTTCGGCCCCATGGATGTTGCTTCAAATCCTCTGCCATTCGTCCATCACTATTATCTATATAACAGCCGTTATCTTGTGCAGAAACACGTTCATCAGCTCCACTCAGGGAGGCTTTGCTGAGCATGCATCATTTTAACACAGTTGCTCACCTGGAGATTCTGAATATACAGTATGCAAATGTTGTCTTTGAGCTGGCAGCTGTTAAGGGACTGCATATAGAAACACTGGTGTTCATTGTCAGCACCTTAACACTCATCCTTAATGGTTACACTGGAAATGTCTTTACTTTCACTGTCTTACGAAAAGAATCCCAGAATTCTGCTCATTTAGGCAGTGAAAAATGGTATATATAGCCCATGCATTTTTCATAGTTTTAAGTTTAAACCCGAGCTTTTTAAGCTCTAGCCAATGACGACTCCAGCTTTTCACTTTTATGTTTGTTTTTCTGAGTCAGAACATATGAAAACCAGTCTGTGTTAACGCGTGCACATCTGTATTCACATTGCATCATTTCACATGACTAGAATCAATGGCTTTTTACAGGCTCTGCTGTGTGTTATATGATTTACTCATGGAATATACGCTTGTCATCCACATTTACACAGACGAGTGAAATTGCCATGCATGTTTCAGAATAGAGTGAAAATTCCTATGTCTGCATGTATATTTGATGTGGAAATACTTGACATACTCATTTCTCACTTTAGCCATGTGGACGTGAATGAGTATGGTGTGTATTATCACTGATAAAATACAATGTTTTCAATAATTATAATAAACTTAATTTGTACAGCAACTTTCATTTGCTTTACAACGAAATGATTAAAAGACATTAAAACAAGGACAAACAGCCGAAACAATTAAAAGACATTAAACAAATAAGCTGCTATTAATAATACATTAATAAACTACCAACAAATCATGAAGGATCCTGGTAAAAGATAGAGAACTAGTCATGTGACTTGATCCAGCTGTCATACACGTAACATTCAGACGGGATTTCCATTCCAGCTTCTCGGTTAACTTCCCCAGCCGTACTGTGCATGGCCTCTTGCATGTGTTAGTTCTTCATGCTGATTTTTGCCTTGATGCCTCCCATGTCCCATAGTGGAAACATCTGTTACGATGCTATTTAAATCTGCAGCCGTACTGATCTCTGTCCCTTTGTCTCCTCTTCATCCCACTAACCTTTGAAGGAAAGATCAGGGCGAGACTACCTACAGGTTTGTACAACACACACAGACACACACACAGACACACACACACACACAAACATGCCCAGTGAAGAATGCCAGACGACCCTGTTCCTGATACCATTATTTATTTGTTATGTCTGCTATGGGTGATTGATTTTACATCGCGACTAAGTTGGTGATTGAAGTATTAGGACATGTCAGTTGGTTGGTGTGTTCTTTTTTTCTGTAATGAAAAATTAAAAAAAAAAAGGTGCAGTGCTTTGACTGATAAGCGAGAATATCAGTACTACTAATGGAGAGTTTTAACAAAGATATCCAAGACATTCAATGGATTTTCCACCTTGACATATCACCAATCAGTGAAATCTGAAAAGAATCAACTATCGATCACAGAGTCCATTTCAAAATGCCACACTTATAGGTCAGTCTGTTCCCTGATCCGTTGAACACACTGATTTCTTCCTGTTTATATCATCGATGCTGCTACTGAAACATCTTCTAACACACTTTTCCCCCTTTTTCTGTTCATCGTTTGTGTCTCTGCGACCCTTTTTGTACTTCTCCCTGCACTTGTCTCTCAGGCAGGAAAAGGGGTGGTGGGCTCTGTTTTGAAAGTGCGTGCACATATTCGTGCACACAGCCCTTCAAAGACAAAGAGTCTGTACCATGTCTGTACCATGACGCACTTTTTCCATTGGCTGGTATTTATATAACCCATCAAACACAAGTTGAGGAGAGACAGCGTGCAGTTGAAAGAGGAGGAGGAGAGCGAGGAGGAGAGGAGATAGGAGGATTTCAGAGAGAAGACGACAGGGAGATTTGTGAGTTTAATTATACTTATATAGTTTTTACAGTCCAGCACTTCGTTGGCAACATTTGGGGGCCTTATGTCGAGCCAGCAGCTTCTGATGTTTTTTAAACTTAAGACGCCAGACCCACCACACACACACACACTCTCTCTCTCTCTCTCTCTCACACACACACACACACACACACACACACACACTTAAACAAGACATTTAATTAGGCCTCGTTGCATCCACCAGAAATCCCTGTTTAAGACACTGTTTAATTACACTTTCCTTTCTTAGAAACTTTTGTTGCGCTAATTCCCATTTAAAGCTGTGAAGTCATAATTATGCACACTTTTCACAGCACTAATTTATTATGGCCGTGTTCTCTGCTTGGAGAGACCACAAAGCTCCGTGCTATTAGTGGTTTTACAGACTGTTGGTGGCGGTCGGTGCTGTAGTCAACAGCTGGACTTGTAAACACCAGCAGCAGTAAACATTCAGTGCACCACCAAACTACTCCAGTGGGCATAACGCTGAGTGCACTGGATGTTGGTGGTGAGAGGCAACAACGAATGAAGGAAGTGTCGAAATGTGTGATGAAGACTTTTTATGAACTTTTTTTATGCATTTTTCGTTGCAATGTTGTCTTATGTAGATCTTTTTTTTTCACTTTTCGGATTCATTCGAGTTAAAGTTAACTTAACTTGTTTTTAAATATGGCCCATACAGAAAACTTCCCAAACTCACGTTTGTGAGTTTAAGCACTGTTAATTAAGCAGTGTTTACAATAGTGCACCAGTAAAAAACATCTGTGCTCCTCTTTTCCTTCAGGCACAAAGTGAACAACTTGACCCAAAGCGCATACACAAACACAAGCATGCACATGCACAAACGGTCTTGGTGTATTTGGTAATTTTCTGTTTGCAACCAAAGTCAAAGGAGATGGATCACTGAAACCTGACTAAGAACTATCACTCACACCACTCAGTCGGTCCCACATCTCCCTCAGCAGACTGATACCCACAGGGAAATGTGATTGCTGCTCTTGAGGGCAGTGGGTAATGGCACTAGCAAGATAGAAAATACAAGAAAGAACCAGTGTGAAGCAGGTATGGAGGATGAGATACAGTGTAATGAAAATGTCCTGAAGTTCTAACAACCGGGTGATATAGCTTCAGAAGCAGGGAACACATTGAGTATACGTACGGTTGAGGATGTGCAGGTTTAGAAGAGCTGGTCGGAGGATTGAGGCTCAGCTTAGACCACACCCAGCACCACATCCACTGCAACGACAGCAGCAGTCCAGAATAAGTACAGATGATGTGAATTCAAACCAAGAAAGGAACCAGAAATAAGGGAAAATTGAGTTCAGGTGTGTTTAACTTCCACCGCTTACCGTCTCATCCTTCCATTTATGAAAATGTGCCTTTTTCTGTATTCCGTGAGTTTACTCTGCACAAATATTTGACATCGGAGAAGTTCTCACCTCCTCTTGTAATCCACTTCCACCTTTTATCTCTTCCTATTTATTCTCTTCGCTCTAGTAAGGGTCAGACTAATGGGAGGTTCTTCCGAAGGTACACTCGCAAATACAGGAGGTACCTGCCCGTGGCGCAATAACCTGTGGGAATGACTGACTAATAGCATGGAGAAGAACATACAACATGAGCTCAGCTTCCTTTCAGCCTGTGAGGACTCAGTTTGAGAGAACTGCTGCCTGCTGCCTGACGTTTTAAGCCTATGTGGTAAAGTCAAAGGAAATTAATTTAAACATAAGAGAAGTCTCGAGATAATGTCCAGCATGTTCCCTTTTATCCACATGGGCTCTCCCCTGCCGACCTCCAGTCCAGCCCCATGAACATCCTGTGATTCCTCATGAGCAGACGTTGATCTCGATCTCGTCAGTGTCCGTTTGACTTTCTCCTCGCTGATCATTTCTGGTGTTGATCATAATCATTATCAACATTTGATGACTTGTGACTTGAGACTTGTGGTGGGAGTAGAATTTAATCTCTGCTTGTTTGGTCGTGATTGTTGAACAAATGAAAACTCATGGGGCTGGGTGGAATGGTTCCCAACAACATCCATGTTCATTTATACAGTCGTTCCTACATTTTCTACTGCATGCTCCCTGCATTTTATTTCTTTGCCAGCGATGTCTGGTAGTGCGACAAAACTATGGCATTTAAGAAACAGGATCACTTGAGCAAACAAAGATATTACAGCCACGTCTGGACTGTTAATGCACAGTAAAGGTGACACATCTTGCAGACAATTAAACAAACATTGGGATTGGGACTTGTGGCATGAAAAACATGTAAGGAGGCTGCATCGTAGTCTGTCACTGGTCTGGTGCATTGCATGCTGGTGTATTTGTTATATCGGCCAATAATGCTCAATCTGATTTTGATTCTTTAAATTACTGTAGGTTTTCTTTTGACAGCAGTGTCATTGTCAATGTCATCATTTTAGATTCACTCTGGAAAAAAATGCTTTATTTGCTTTAAACACTGCAGGATTAACACCGATCTGATTTATGTGAACTCGCAGCTTTTATCTTATTATCCAGCCCAATAAATGTCTGCCGAATGTCAGAGCGATATCGATGGAGGATGGCCGTACTCCTGTACATCAACATATGGATGTAAATCTGACTGGAGAAAGGGCGTAAATGACGTGACCTTCGCACAGGACTGGAAAGTGGAAGGGACACACTTTGCAATGCCATGTTGATTCTCATGCTAATCACGACACGGCATAAATAAGGGGAACTGCCGTGTTGTTGGTGGACTTGTTTCACCTTTAGAACATATATAGTGAAAGGCAGAACTAGATAGACCCAGATGGTGTGTTTCAGGAGGTCATGGGCTTTGTTCTGGTGTTCTGGGCATGTCGGTTGGAGGATGTTTTAACTGAAGGGATAGACAGAACGTGTCCCTGTGTCTGCTCTCTGAACTCATCTCACCTTCAAAGGGGGAATAGGCGTTGACAGTATGTTTTTTTCCCCCCTCTCTCTCTCTCTCTGTCGCTCAATCAATCTTTCTAACGCTGTCAAATCCATCTAAAACTCGCTTTCAACATCTCTCACCTTTCCCCCCTCGCTCTTTCACTGGCCCATCACCTCCATTGCCCCGACACCCTGTGCCCCTCTCCTGCGTCACTCTCCTCTCCTCTTTCCACATTCCCATCTTCCATCTCTGCAGTCAGAAACTGAGTTTCAAAGAGCGGGTGCGGATGGCGAGTCCTCGTGGACAGAGCATGAAGAGTCGACAGGCATCCATCAACGACCGCCAACGCTGTTCCCCGGGCAACGAGGTGGTTGGCGGAGCTGAGCTGATGAGTGGGAGTCCGGCCAAGGTGCAAAAGAGTTGGAGCTTCAATGATCGAACCAGATTTAGGCCCTCTCTGAGGTTAAAGAGCCAAACACGCACCACAGTCCCTGACGGTAAGACGCAGCGTGCACGCGTGTCTGCGTGTGTATTAGTCACAGAAGTGGCGAAGCCTGTTGAAGCTCAACCAGGCTGCTCGTATCTGTTTGAAAGAAACATCCAGAAGCAGCGCTAACTCACCCACTTCATGGGTTTCACTGATGCACCTTTGGCATCTGTGTGACACAGTGTGAAATAACTTTGATTTTACTCATTCGCATCAGTGTTACATGAGAGTCACAATCTGTTTTTGATGTCAGTGAAAACGGATCAATCATTCAATCTAACTTTATTAATAGACCCCCCCCACAAACACACACACACACACACACACACACGCAAACTCATTTAAAAACACATGAGAAAATACACTCACCACTTTGCAATGAAGAAACACAAGAGAGAAGACAACTGATCAAATATAATTCAATTAACCAAAGAATCAAATAAATAAAATTCACACCACAACCATGATCCATATTTGGAAGAAGCATTCTAAAACAAATTAAATTCATTTGAAAACTAAATGGTTAATACTGATAAATAGATGAAATTCATTTTTTGGATTATTTGATGAGGTACACATACACCCAAATCATAATCAAAACCATAAGAAAGGGTTGTCAGGGGAAAAGGATGTTTGGAGTTAAACTGTAAACATTAATCTGTGAAATGAATTTGACTCACTTGCCGACCAGAGCAGCAGTGTGTCACTGACTCGACGGGTTTGACACTCGAGCTGAAGGACAACCTGTTGCAGATGTGAGAGGATGCTTGTGTGTCTTTGTCCAACGCTGAGAGTGTCGACGGTGGTCTTAGAAATATAAAATATGCAGCTGATTCTCAAACATCAACAGTTTAAGCCACGTAAGAGGATAAAGTCATATAATAATGACCCTCTTATTGTGTTCTTGCAGGTGTATGTTTTGTTTTTTTGTCAATTAATCATTTAAATCTCTTCATAATAATATTTATGTATGTCATGCGTTTTGAGGATAAACTGCCTGGACAGTTCATTTCAAACTACACATTCTTTTTTTACATTTGGGATTGAAGTGTTTATTTAACAGTGGATGTAAACAGAGAAACGTAAACTCTCCTGTCTGTATACGGACCCGTCTCAGATATCAGGGGGAACTCGTCCTCTCCAGGTGGGATAAAGTGACTCTGGTTTTTAGACATCAGGGTAATACGCTCTTGTAGACTTCAAATCTAAATTCCAATATGCT
>JBBMJM010115480.1:2536-15236 GCA_037832705.1 Centriscus cristatus
AACGCCAGCTTATCGCCATATGGCTGGATGTTCTTGTTGTGTATGATCAGTGTCAGTGATAGCAGCGTTCTGATTTGGTCAGTGCCAAAAGAAGCCGGACAGTAACAAGCTCAAGTAACTTTAATGTTTCCCGATGTTTTGGGTGTTTGTCATTGTATCCTCTCATTAACAGTATGGATACATTGATCAGGTCAGGTAATGTTTCAAATAATATTGAACACTAGTACTTCAAACCCGACCACTAAGTTGATCTATGTGACCTAACTGGACCTGGAATGACAGTTTACTTCTAACCGACTGCCTGTAATTCTCTGAAGAGACAGATAAACACACAATTACACTGCATCCACAATGAGCCTTTTGACCAGCAGCACACTGCCGCTGTGCCAGACAGAAGCATGTGCGTGCATTTGTGCATGTGTCTGAGGGTTTGTATAGTTGTCCTTGTTTGTGTCAGGACGGCAAAAGTAATTGACCGACGAGTTAATCAGTATAACAGCGGGCCTGAACCCTGTCAGCTGACTTCTCACAACTGACCCCTCTCTGTGGGTCTTTGGGCAAGAGGCCTCGGTTTATCATCGAAATCCTTACCTGATAAACAAACAATCAGATGACGGAATGTTTAGGAATCATGTTTGCTCAGATGAGTAACAGCAAGTTGAATACATCATGAATTAACAGACCCAAACTAAGGGATACAGTTTCCTATGTCACCAACCACCAATGAAATGTCTTATCAGTTTTTAGTCCCTGCTTGAATTAATAAATCAGATTTAGGTCACTGGCTATTGTGGTAGACATGCAAATAGTGTGAATTCAATGTTTAGTTACAGTAACAGGACTTGGTGAGAACCCAGTGGATGACGTGCTTCAGGGTTCAGAATGAAAAGAAGATTTGTTTTAAATATGATCAGAGTGTTAAACTGAATTCAAACCACCTGCACCACATTGTACCACTTAACTTGTCATTTGCAGGGTTAAAAATGGGATTTAAGGTCCTCTAAGGTAATATACCACCACCAACAGTGGATTCAGAACCACACACACTCCCACAAAGGCCCTCTTTGCACCTGCAGTACATTGTCCATCTGACCTTCACTTCGACCGAGGGAATGTCAAACAATGATTAAAGAATGCAGCGTTCTACATCACATGGCCAAGGAGCAGAGTGTTGAAATTCCAAAAGGACTGGGAAAAGACACAGTGTGATTTACATCACATTTCATCAGGGTCAATAAAGTGGGGTTGCTAGAGGGTTGCTAGAATAAATATTGCTCATTCCGAACTGTCATAAAGTGGCAGAAAGTTATGGGTTCAGTCACACCATAGCACTTTGCTAATCATTTGATACAGCCACTGGGTGTCAAAGATACTTACTTAGTTTCCACAATAAATACACAAAGAAATATTTTATACAATATTTATGTGAACAAACCATAGCATTCTTGTAACAACTCGATAAACTTAAACCTATAAAGTTTATTATATGAGACTTTTCCTCAACAAACACACCATCTAAATATATTTCAACTTTTAAACATGCTTCCTTATTGGTGCAAATGATGCTCAGCAAGAGCTATTATTTTGAAAGCAATTGGGGGATAAGGGGGGGGAAAGACACCCGAATGTCCCAAATAAGATCTTGGAGGTGGAAAAGTGTGTATTGGTTTTGTTCCCAGTACTGGCGTCCTTTCTCACACAGAGCATCCATTCTTCCCCTTTCCTGTCTGCACAGAAAGTCAGGGTCTCATGGAAGCATCGGGGTTGATCTAAAAACCTTGTTTCTGTACTGGAGATCCCATCAACAATATCTCTTCACATTTTTGGTTCAAGACCCAGCCACCGACGCTTACCTGCAGTATCCAGTGCCATTGCTAAAGGTCAGACAGGTAGCGTTGTTAACACAAGGGGCTTTGTCATCCACACACTGTAGAGCTGCAAGAGACCAAAGATACGTTAGTCAGTGGACAAAGGAGCAGTTCACCATACATGCTGTGAAGAATTATCTTCAACTCAACAGAGAACCTTCTTTTTTCTTCACATACTCCATTTCTAATGACATGATCATCATAAAATGTCTTACACACATGCACATAACCCACTTAATAACCTCCTCCAGCCCCCAGACTACACGAAGGGGGTCCCAGGATTCTCCACCTAACCTTCACCCTCACAGTGAGATAGTGCACAGGACCTATCTACCAAACTATCCCAAGCTGCTGGAGATCAGCCAGTGGTCACAGGGCAGCCGGATGGGTTGGTGGACAGAAATGAGCATTGATGAAGACAACAAAGCCCGACTATCCCCCTGCCAATAAAACACTCATAGCCAGACACATAAGTCATTGTGTGGCTTTCAAGTCCACATAGACGCGCAGCTCAAGTGGTATCATGCCAGTAGAATATGTCAAATAGAAATGTAGTGTTCTCTCCTCTCATTTATCAATGTGATAAACAAATAAATGAATGAATGAATGAAGGACGCTACTGAACTGCTTGCTTGATTAATTGAGTAGAAACGTAATAAAGCATTTGCGTGGAAATGTGGCAGCATTTGGTTTCACAGTGTCACATGTTGAAATGTGATTCATCTCCAAACTGGAGAAAAAAGATTTTTTTTTTTTTTCACAAAACTGAGGGCAGGTCAGCTGATTTCAATGAACCGCCACCGACATCTTCATAAACACTCATTGCAAGAACTCCAGGAAGTGTGCTCAGCTCTCATCAGTTCCTGTACCTGCGATTAACAGTGTCATGACGACCAAGTCTCTTCATGTGGATATTTAACAATTAAAACCGGTATTACACATTAAACACATGTAGAATGTATTTTCAAATGCTGTACATTCCAAGTCCATTCTATGAATTGAGTTGGTCAGAGGGTGAATACCTAATGGCTCGGAGCCAGACTGACAGACATAGCCCATTAGACATGGGGATACCCGTACATAAGGCACTGTGAAATTAGTAATCCCGACACACACACACATGCATGCCTCTATTTGTACACTTGTACAAACACGCACCCTAACAAGCCTAAATTAATACTGCACTACTTGGATATATTGCATGTCAATGGGATAGGACCTTTCTCATGGTTAAGAGTTTGACCATCTAATACTTTCTAAGTTGAAAGATTATATTCCAAAGTTGTTCATGGTTGAACATGCTTCTTTGGCAGAAGAGCTAGAATCTACTAGAACTAGAATCTCATGCGGTATGATACCAGTTATCTAGAAGACAGCTGGCAGTTTAGAGGAAAAGGTTAAATTCTAATTGAGGGGGAAATGAGGGTGATGAAAATGGTGCATGTTTTCATGTATCAAAAGTTTGACATTTTGCACTTTGCAACAGACAAAAGATATGGAAAACACTTCATGATACATCCCCTTTAGACGTAGAATAAGACATAAACAGTGGATGTGTGTGAGGTGCATACAACCAAACTCCATCATTATAGAACAGGTGAACAGGTGATTCTGTATTAAAATGCCAAACTCTTTAAAATCTCAAAAGAAGTGAAATAATAAATAAACTCAGTCTTTAACATGAATTCAGCACATTGTGCTCAGCTGGTATTAGACTGGCCCCTCTCACACCACGGTGATCCCCAGAGATCTTATAAGAGACCAAAGTTTGAGAGAGACTGTCAATTTGGTCGAAAGAAGGGGGGGATAGAGGGGGAGGGAGATACAGACAGCGTTGGGTTAATAGCTGAGGACTGAAATGTGGAAATAATTATGAAACTAGACAAGAACTGCACACGGGTGTCCCTGTGTCCTGGCACACATCCATGTAGTGGAGGGCAGGAAGTTGTTCGCGCTGAGTGAGGAAGTAACCCCATTTCCTGGAATTGCTGTACAAGCCTCTCTATCCACAAGTCTAAACCAGTTGTCATGGTAACTTGCAATAAAATACCCTTAGCTCAGCATGGAAGGCGGGAGACGAGGCTCAAACTAAACACCAGTACCCTGGGGGAAGCTTTCCTGGCCCACACAAACAGCAGAGGAACCAAAGAGGAACCAAAGTAGACAAATCAAGCAGAAGCTTTCAGGTTGGATTGTCCAAGGTTCAGTGGAGGTTGGTACGGGAAAATAGTAAAAATGTGTGATTACAAGACCTTAATGTCTTTAAGTTAAGATGGGTGATGAAACAACACACTCAACAATACAAAGTCCAATTAAGTGGCAATACTTATCTTAATTAAGTGCCAAGTTCAAAAGACCTATGACCCAACGCGACAATTTACTGCATGGGAGATGCATGAAAATTCCCTATGGGAACAGAAGTGCAGACAGATGTGGGGAAAATCAATTACAGCTCCTCCATCTGCTGTAACATAGCTGGAGGTTTACTGGGATTGGCTCCTTTATTTATCTGTATGGCACCTTTACACACGTCTGATCAACATAATACACAGGGATTCACAGAGATGTATCTGAATGCACCATCATCTCATCAAGGGAGGTCTGGGACATATGTGGCCATATTATTTTTTACTAGTGTGACACCTGTATGTCTTCAACACAAATGCATCACATCTATGTTTGAATAGAAAAGATTTAGAAATATGTTCCATTTATTGTGAAACAAACCGCTAGAGTCCCGTTTTTTTATTAAATAAATCTGTTGATTTTAATTTGAAATGCTTACATTTGTTGAGTTATCACAATTTTGACGACATAATGGTACTGGTTGACTACCAAAGATCAATAATGTTCACCTAACTCCCGCTGCCAGTGCACACACATTCCTCCACTAAGACTGGAATGTAACAGACAAGGAAAATTTAGCACAAAATCTGTGGACTTAGAGACAGACTGCATTGTTTCCTGTGAAAAAAGAGGAAGAACAATGTATCATCTATGGTGTCTTTTTGGCATATGGAGCAGTGAGTGGGATTCAATCACACATGGTTCCTGCGAACACACACAGACACACATCATTGTAGAACCACGTATACGTGAACATTTTCAGACACTCGGCCTGCTTTTGTTATTACTTGATGGAGTTGAAATAGACCAAGAAAAACTGCTAGTTTATCGGTAGGGGGGGGGGCAGAGAGAGAGAGAGAGAGGGAGAGAGAGAATGCACGTGTGTCATGTGCACGTGTGTGTGTGTGGAGGCAGACCAGACCAGACCAACTTTCTACAGGGACTTTCCCTTACTTGTTCCAAGTTCACCGTTTTCTGCTTCAAAACTTTTTAAGGTAATTGCTCAGAAATGTGTTTATGTTTTGCTTTTCCAGTCAAATTCTGTGCTGTGATGAATGTTCTGTTTAATCCCCTGACGGAGTCCTCCAAAAGGATTAGTAAAGTGGATCTGAATCTGAAAGACAGAACCATACCTGCAAAATAAGATAGAGAAGATACAAAACAACCAGAGCCTGAGTAACAACAACCACAATGTCACAACATTCAGCTGATATGAGACCGGTTGTCTCGTACCCACACCCACAGCTGGTTCACCATCGCAGCAATATTCTGCTGACCGGATTTGAACAGATGTTTCTCTCACCTGCCCTCCTAGATTCCTTCAGACAGCTTTCATAGATATGTAGAAGTGACGAATAGTTTGTCTGTTTTACCCAGATGTATTTTTAGTACCAACCTTCGTTCCATCCCTCCAACCGTTGGAGACAGAGTTTATTCCCTAAGCTCATCTTTGAATTTTCCCTCCTTTCCCTCTCGTCACACGCCCTGCTGGGTACATTCGTCCCAGTCCCCTGTCTGCGGGTCTCCAGGATTACGGGCCTGTTTGGCCAAGGAATGCAGGCTGCAGTAATTCCCTGTTAATTTGCTAACCTGTTCAGCAGTGTAGACCCAACACTCTGTAATCCCCCCGACCTTCACAGCCGCAAACACCTCCTCTGATAATACAAGTGAATGTGGTTCATGCAGTGCATGCACCTACCTTCATTCACATTTTTGGCATTCTGAATGCTCAAGGATTAAATCAGCACACTGGTGAGATAGATTCTTTTTAGGGCTGTGAGGCAAAATGAAGGAAAACGGACCCATAAATCAAGTCAGTTATGCATTTTAAAATAAACTTGCAAAACCACACAAGAAAACACACCATTGACCGCAAACTCATCCAGTCATCAACGTTGTTTACAGGTCCCACTGCAACAGGCTGAGAAAGTATTAATCAAAAGGGGCCATGAGGGAAGAACGACAATAACCTGGAGCGGTAACACACAAGGACGGGACATTCGTCTTAATGGGACTGAGACATTGTCATAGGAATGATATCTAAAGCCATAATGACACAACTGAGGGGGCAGTTGTCAGAGCTGGGGGTCAGTCGGTTAATAATGCAGCGCAGTAGGCGGCTCAATAAATCTTTGTTCTCAGCACACGGGGCTGAAGTATGGCACAAATAAATCACATTTCACACCAGAGTGTCAGAGGCTGATGGAAGTAAACCAAGTGCATCACAACTGCCAGACATTGTCAGTTTGTATCCACAATGCAACACATCCACATAAACGTCAGCAGTGTGCTGTTTGCACTGAGCAGAGATATTCTAATATCCACATGCATCAAACATCACAGGGGCAACACTATGGCTTGTGCCACAAACATGGCACTGATAGGCTTCCTGAAGTACATTTCTTGAGGTTTTCATTGATTTTTGGTTTTGATGTTATCAGCCCATAAGCATGATTAGACTTGAATTAACAGCCTGGTTTACATGAATGAATCTGAGATGTGTCAAAATGAATCATTCAATGAACATTTGTCACACACAGATAAATGTGATCTGATATTTGATCAGCACTCAAAATTTTAAAAAAACAACTGCCAGGCCAGGAGATTAATTAATCTTCAATTTCTTCAACACCTGTGCTCATTTCACTAATCTTTCTTTCTGTTGTCATACAGCGATGCTGCATCTGAACTACACACCTGTTTGATGACTGGTTGTTAAGTGATTGCTACACCTGGTCCTGGTCCACCTCATTATCATGGGATGGGACAGGCGGACCCGCGGCTCTTTCATACTGACGATTACGGGTTACCAGTAACACACTATTTTCCAATTTATATATATATATATATATATATATATATATATCAAAAAGTGTTTGCGGCTCCCAGTGTTGTCTTTTGTGTGGAAACCGGGTCGAAATGGCTCTTTGAGTGTGATAATTACTTACCTTACTTGATTACAGATCTCAGCAAGTTGTTAAACCTCCTGAACGTAAAGCAGGGGTCTGTCATGGTTACTGTAGTTAAATGCTGGTTGTCATATACAGTTGTTGCATTCGGCTTTGGTGTGACTAACAACCATGGTGATGTTTAGGATTACGGTTTGTACAATTATTGCACTGATGCAACTGAATGCCAAATCTAGGATTTATTTAGTGCTCAGCGGATTTCGCTTCCCAAAGAACTGTAATTCACTATGCTGGGAGTGAAATAGTCATGTTAAAATGCTGCTAATGGAAACCTTCTTCATTGTCAGTCAATATTTGTCACGCTTTTTTGTGAAACAGCATTTGAAAAGCGGCTGAATAGGTTCATCAGTATAAAAATAGGATATCCCACTGCCAACCACTTTTTTAAAGGCTGGTCTGCACAAAACAATATTTGACATTTTTTGTGAGCAGAAGTTTTCAAACATTGAAACGGATTAAAATCAAATCTAGCAACAGCCTCGTAATTGTTGGATGAAGGCATGTGTCTCCTCTTTCAACCGTATAATCGACAAATCTCCTGAACGTATCAGGGTAAGACAGCAGGGTGTAAACGTGCACGTCACCCATCATATCATAGGAGACCTTCACAAGCTGCATATAAACCTACTGATGACACAGTGAAGAACACAGAGCAGACACAGAATAATACAGAAGATCAGAGTGTTCTGACTGTGTGACGGAGAGAAACAGCAGGAGAGGGAGAGAGAGAGAAATAAAAGGAGAGGAGAAAGAGAGAAACTGAGGGAGGGTGGAATGTCAAACACCAACAACATTCCACTGCTTCTCCTTGCACTGCCTGCAGCACTTTCACATTGTCTTTTGCTCCATTGTGTAACTTCTCTGTTCACAGTCACCTATATCAGACATATATGGATGTGAGAAAGAATAGAAAAGGTTTTTGTATCGACTGTGGGCTCTAAAGCATGTGACATAGGATCAATTTAAGGACACTTTACACAGACGCTGAATAGGCTCCGAGTCATAAGGAGCACGCAGACGTTTGTATGGGTTTGATGTTCATCAACTGAAAAACTGCAGTTCCATCCATTCCAGTCCATTCTTTGACTCACCTGAGAACATACTGGGGGTAATTGAATGTGACAGGCATGGATGAGAGGAGATTGAGGGGAAAGCCACGTAACCACCTTTTTAGATAAGTCTAGATAAAACCCCACTGCTCCCCAGGAATCTTAGCATTATGGGTTAACCTCCACAAAGAAGGGTATTAAACAGTGTCTGTAGAAGTCACTTTTAGCATATTAGGCTGTACAAGAAGAACAATTTCTTTCTTAACAACTGATAAGTGTCAGTGTTATTTGGGACTTTTCTTTCCTATCGACCCTGATGCAGTGAGTCTCAAATGTGCCTAAATCTTTGTAAACAAACAGACATTTGAAAATATATTAATATATCACTAGAAAAAAAGCTTACGGGGAATCAGTGTCACCTGTGACTTCTTGAGGAAAAAGGCCTTCACATAGGTGCCCCTCTACCAGGCATCACATGTTGTGCTCAGAACATACAACGGACATTGTCAAAGCTCCCAACGAGCTGGTGGGCCAGAATAAAGAACCAGGACCTTTGATTGTATTTGTTAATTCCATCCAAGATAACATGAAATATATGTAAAATATATTCCTCCTATGTGGGCTGATCCCAGCGGTGAACATGTGTCGAGGAACTCACTGGACAGAATCCGCAGACAGTCATTTGTTCTTTACTAATCCTCTGAGACCGATGGGCCCTTGAGAGGGACCAAGGAATCCTGGATGTAATAGGTACTAGAACAGGACAACAGGTGTTTACTTTCAATTGTGCCGAGTGAATGTCCACTGGTTGTATCCTATATGTCACCTGTATGGAGACTATGCCCTTTGTTCAAATTCTATTCAAGAAGTTGCTGGATGTTATCAACGCAATCGGTCTACATCGTGTTCTCCTCTGTCAAAACGTGTGTGTGTGTGGGGGGGGGGGGGGGGGTGGGACAGGTGAGAATAAAAATTTCAAATTTCTTCTCTGGTTCATTCCAATTTACTAGTAACAGACACATTCTTACACTGGGAATACATTCTCTGAGGTCCCGAGATCTCCAAGGACACCAAGAACATGCATATGAACTTTTTTTCTAGTGGAGTAATTCTTCATTGACTTTGGGTATGTATTTAAGGTGTTTTTTTTCTGAAATCATGGTCAGAACTTAAGATTAACTGGATGGTAACCAGTTTATCAATGAAGGAGCTTTTTTTAAAAGTCCTAATAAGCCTGAATACAATAGTCCATTTGTATCCTGATCATTTTCAGGAACGTGAAGGATATAATTAATTAAGAGGGAATTTTCAATGTCCCTACATTTATCCTCTAACCTCAAAATATCGAGCAAATCAGCTTCACCCTGAAAAGCTAATCATCTACTCTACTACTCACAACCTTGCCCTAATTCTCCTCAGAGCCTCTTCATTAACCGAGGAGTCTCTGGATATGGCGAAGTGTCCATTTTGAATTTGAACATCTGGGCAGCGGTGCGACTCAGACTAAACAGGCTGAAGCAGTCGAATCAATCAAGACCACATCAGTGGGATTACACAGACAAATGGGAACATTAACAACCCGGTTATCCAACTTGATATCAAGTCGTCTTACTCTGGTCTAGTAACACTAATTAAGTATTAAAAGTGACGTTCTGCGTCCTAATAAGTCACGCTAGCGTCTGTTTTAAGTAATGAGAACAACCACAGCGGTGTCGACAAGTCTCACAGCACCGTAACTGAAACAACACCAGTTATTTCTATTCGTCCTTCACCTAAACACTCGTACATGTTCTTTTTTTTATTTTTAAACCACCGTAATTCCATCACAGTAGTTTACCTGGCTACAGCTACAGCTACACCAGCGTTCGGCCGCCGTGTGCAGTGATGCTATGCGACCGCAGATGTGAAGAGAACAAAACGACATCATGACATGTTCGGAACTTACAGAGAAAGGACAGGTAGCTTACCTTGAGAGAAGTGGACGAAGCAGAAGACAAACACTAGTGACCTTCCCGAGAAGAAACCGGGTATTTGCTCCATATTTTCTGTAAAATCCACATAAGGTCGCAGCCCAAAGTTGAGCCGTCTCCCGGGACGCTTGGTTCTCTTTTTGAAAGTTTTGTCGTCAAGTAAAAGAGAAACGACTCGAAGTGCCAAATTACAACATTTTTCTGCTACGTCGTACACGGCAACCACGGAAGGATTTAAAAATCGCCTGAAAACACCCTTAGACTTGTACAACAATTGGTAAGAGCAGCAGCCCTCCTCCACCTCGCGACCTCAGCAGTCACTGAAGTCACCGAGGGGAAGACGCGAAAACACGTATCCTTCCGCTGAAGTCAGAGTGGGTCTATCGCTCGAGTAAAAAGAAAATCCCGATAAACTCTGTTTTCAGCAATACGGTGTTTTACATTTACTTTGTGCCTTAAAACATATGGTACTTAATACCAGATTCCCCGAGCATATCCAAGACACAGTATAAATGCACACACAAAGTTGATTTTTTTTTTTTTCAGTGTCGCCGCAGCGGAGGAATTTTTTTTTTCTCATTTTTCTACTTCTCGGAGGCTGGTGAGTCAAAGTTAACCCGTGCAAACACTTTCTTCTCTCTATTCTCTTCAACTCCACGTTTTTCCCCGATCTGTCTTTTAACGCCCACCTTTTACAGTTATTTTTTGCTTCTTCACAAGTTTTGATTTTTGAGAAAGACGCTTCAGGTTTGCAGGTAATTTGGGAGGGAGATTTTTTTAAGTGTTAAAAGGTGAGTGGAAACAGGCCTGTGCAATCTTTAACACCTCCTATCACAGACTTAGGTGCATGTTGTGCGCCAAAATACAACACATTTGGGGTGACAAAACCTGTCTCATAATGATCCAGGTAAAGTGGGGGAGACCACCAAAGCTATGTATATAGTTATATAATAAAGTGTATTATGTCTTTGGTAACAAATACGTTTTCAAATAGGAGGCCATTGCACAGATAGCAATTTGGTGTCATGAGATTAAAGACAAAATGCAAACACAATCAAAATAATTACTCAAGTCTCATCTAAAAACACATTTCTATTATAAGGGGGAAAAAAACAAAAACCTTAATTAACGGTGTCTCATCAGTCAGTCCAGGTGTAAATCCCTGGCTCATCACAATAACAAGACCACGTCTCGGCCCAGTGATTGTTTGTCTTTACACCCCGTTAGAGAAACATTGCAGAGCTTCCTGCTGCTGCGACCGGCCCTCTGTCCTCTGCTCAACCCCGCTGAAAGGCCTGGAACCGGAGGGAGCAAATTGATCTCCTCGGGGGTCCGTATTGACAATGCTTTTGTTGCTGTGGCCAATGTCAAGCTCTCGCCCTGCATGCGTGGTTGGGTGTCAGGTGCTGGCAGGACAACAAAGAGCGTCCCGGCATTTGTCTGTTGATGAACCACGTCTTGTATTTGCTTGTTCTTCTTATCTCTCACCAAAGCACATAAATCCACTTCCACACACGCATTTCAGAGTAAACGCTGCATCTCAATACATGTAAGTGGTTGATAGTAAAGTCTACTGAGAACGTCTCCTTCGATACACTTTAATCAGTTAGTCATGAAACCCAGTATAGTGATATAAATCACTTTGTCTGCTGCACTGTTTTTCTTATGATGTCACTCCAGATGTGGGCTTCCATAGTTTGGGAACGACGGGGTGAGAATGGGTGTGGACACGCCGCATGAGCAGAAAACACAGATTAGTTCCTCCTCGCCGTTTGTGCTGATCAAAGTCTTTCTATCACAGAGGTCAAGATGGTTTTCAGAGGAAAGAATAAACAAAGCACTTGAATATCAAGCTTTGGATAAACTCAGATCCACAGACAGTTGAAGTCACTTCCAGAGTGTATAGTCTCATCAAACCCCCCCAACTTCAAATCTCAGTCCGAGGGGACGACATTCGATGCAGTCTAAACTTTATTATTCTTATTTTATCACAAATACATTTCAGTTAAAAGATTGAAAGCAGAATAAATGGAATAGAACAGAAAAGTCAACTGTGCTGGCATCCAAATTCCACATCTCTCTTCTAGAACTGAGTTTTCACAGGCTGTACATCCCTGTGTGGTCATAAAACGGTATCATCGAGTCTGCTGGTGAGAGAGACTCTTATCACTTCACTGGGGCTCTTCACACTGATTTGGAGCTCATCAGTCAGAGTGACTCCAGCTGTCAGACACAAGATTTATAACGCAAAAAAAAACAACAACCCTGTGTTAACAGGGTAGATAGTCGAGGCTGATTACACTAGACAGAGAGAAAAACAGAACGAGGGAGTGTGTGTGTGCGTAAATGTCCACTCCCCTTAACCATAAACACACATAACCCTCCAGGCGTGCTCGCCATGGGAAACCAAATCAGCACCTGTAATTCTAGACAAATGTCACCCCGGCCTTTATGTGTGTGTGTGTGTGTGTGTGTGTGTGTGTGTGTGTGTGTGTGTG
>JBBMJM010115531.1:0-12998 GCA_037832705.1 Centriscus cristatus
TCCAAACCGGGCTGGTTTGGATTTGGCAGAGCAGACAGTTGTTTTTAAAAATGGGGGTTGGGACAGTGTCGTATAGTCACGTTGGGTGAAAATAATCCCGCCCCAGCACCAGAGCAAAGCAGCTGGTGCGTTTCCCTGCAGGAAGGTGAAGAACTGGTTTGAAAACAGGTCAGCAGCTTGGCACATTGTGAAAGCAGAAGAGGCTCCGGTGTTTATTTCTCTCGATTTCAAATGTCTGACTGCGTCACTTAGATCGATTCTAAACGTGGATTTCTTTTCTCTGACACTCAATCCATGAACGTCCACATACATGTTTGTACTCCGGCGGTGCACATCCTCAGTCCTGACGTCCATCTCCGAGCGTGAGTTCATCGAGGGGAGGAGGCGTGCTCTTGGCAGATTCATCAACCTGGTGGCACAGCACCCGTTCTTCTCAGAGGATGAACTGGTCAAGACCTTCCTGACCTTCAGCGGCTCTGTAAGAATGTTTTGCCATTTTAAAACCTGCTGGTTACAAGCATTCTTGCAAGCGATGGCTGACCGTGAAATGCTTCCTGTGTTTTGTTTTTTTTTGTTTTTTTTAAACTCAACCTTCTTCCTGAACAGGATGTTCAGACCAAGCTGCGTGACTCTTACAAGAAAACAGGTGACGAGTTCATGACCAACAGAATCTCGACCCAGGCAAAGGTTTGTCACGTGTATTGAAGGAAAAACCCTGATGTGATTTCCTGTGAACCACCCCCCCTCATTTAAAAGGGCTTTTGTTTTGTAGGACTATCTCCCCGCCGACATCCAGGCCCAGTTCTCTATAAGCAGAGAGCTGATTAAAAATATTCACAACAGCTTCTACAAGCTGCGGGAGAGAGCTGAGAAAATAGCGGAGCGCTCAAAGGACAATGCAACTGATCTCCTCATGTTTGGCAGGGAGCTCAGGTATTTTATTACCTCCGCCAAGGAGGTCACGTTTTTTGCTGATGTTTTTTTGTCTTGTTACCAAAATAACTCAAAAAGTTCTTAACAGATCTGAACGAAATGTTGCGTAAATGCTGCTAATGGGACCAGGACCTAGAACCATCTGGATCCAGGAATCTGTTGAAGGATTCTTCCTCATTTTCACCATCTGCGTCTTAGAACTCCATTCTAGCAGCAGTGGACCGTCCCTGTGCGCCAGTGGTTGGTGGGTCTGTCTGTTAACCCAAAGGTCGGGGGTTGGAGCCCACCCAGGGACAGAGGGTTGTTTTTTAGTTTTACTCTTGACAGAAAAAATAAAATTCAGAACAAAAAGAAAAAAAAAAAAAAGTAGAGCTCAGCGGTTATAATTTGTGTACCAAGTTGCTTCCAATGACTATGTGACTATGAATGAATGTATGAGGGGATCAGACGGATGGGGGATGATAATACTGGGTGGAAATCAGCTGCTTGCTGGAGTCTGACGTCTCCAAGTGCTTTTGCGGTTATTATAATGGATGTCAAGATAAACTTTAATGTTGTTTTATTTCCTTAATAACATGGAATCTGCTGAGTTAATGTCTTTTATGGCCAAGGACGTTGGCAGCTACAGTATTCATTGTGTTTTTTTTCTTTTCCGACAGCACGCTGGGCTCCGATACGTTGTCTCTTCCCTCCTTCGCCTCCTCACAAAGCACCTGGGGGACGCTGCGGCAGGCTCTGAAGAGTCTGTCTGTGGAGTTTGCGGTGCTTTCGGACAAAGCTGCTCAGCAGGTTTCGACCCTTAATGCCCCGACGCCGCTGCCTGTCCACATGCTGGCACGGGGGAAGTAAACATTTGTTTCGCTGATGTCCGCAGGGCAGACGGGAGGAGGACGATGTGGTGGAAAAGTTGAATCTTTTCCTGGATTTGTTGCAATCGTACAGAGTGAGTCTCAAGAATTATTTATTTCTCTTTTAAACACTGAAGTTATTTATTACAGTTTCGAAGCAGATGCGTGATTGTTTTTTTTCCCCTTCCAGGATCTTTGCGAGCGCCATGAGAAAGGCGTCCTCCACGAGCACCAGCGAGCGCTGCACAAGTACGGAATGATGAAGAGGCAGATGATGAGCGCGAGTGTACAGCCCAAAGAACAGGCCTCAGTGGAGCAGCTCGAAACCAGAATTATTCAGGTGGCGATTGAACTCTTCTACCTCTCTAGCCTGACGACGCCTCTATATCTGGACCGTCAGGAAACGTAATCGCTAAATAACGTGAACTTTTTTTTCTACATTGTCTGGTAATTGGCCATTATTTCTTCCTCAATTTCTCTTTTCTTCTAATAGCAAGAAAACGCTATTCAGACCATGGAGTTGCGCAACTACTTCTCCCTGTTCTGCCTTCACCAAGAAACACAGCTTATCTTCACGTACCTTCCAATCACATCGCACATCCTGGGAGCTTTTGTCAACTCCCAGGTGCAAGGACACAGGGAGGTGAGCCGGCTCCTCTTGAATTCATTTCTCCTAGACTGAAAAAAAAAAAAAAAAATGTGGTGATGATGGATGAAGGATTTTCTGACATAAAACAACAGATTTGAGGATGATTGTGATGCAGCGTCATCGTGCGAGTGAACCGTTAAGACGACTTGTGACCTTCTTTCCAGATGGCGGAGGTGTGGAACGAACTCGAGCCGAAGCTCGGGTGTCTCTTCAGCGACAACCGCTTGAACCGGCCGTCGAAAACCTAAAACACACAGCCAGATGCAGGAGGAAAACACTGCTGTTAATGAGGAGCACAAACTGGAAGAGGAACTGCTCTGATGAGCTTGGAAATCAAAGGGCACTTTCTTTTTTCTTTTTTTTTAATCCTAAAAAGTCGCCTTTTACACATCACGCACGGTGTTTAGAATTTGTCATTTCAGTTTGCGTTTCAGTTGTTTGGTTTGCAACGGCATCACCTGTTTCTGTGGCCTCATCGAACATCGAATCACGATGGATCCTGTCAGTTCCGTCGGCGTGAATAATTTTACAACTAATGTTTATAACTTGGAAACACAAGGGGGACAAACATGACTGGTAAAGGATGTAGACCAAACTATTTTTGATACAGATGAAGATTTTTATGGATCTCTAGCAGCAGACCTGAAATGTCTGTGGACAACTTGTGCCATTTCTGCACTACTCTCCTGTTTACCCTCGTGTAGAAATGTATTTTTACATATATATATGTATATCATTCTTTGAATAACTCCCAGTTTGATATAATAAGCTATTTTATACAGTCTATGCAGGGACGCAACGATCCTAAAAACACTACAGCTGACATGTTTTGTGTTGTTGCGTTCTGTCTGTCTGTGTGAAGGGAACAAACACATTTGAATGAACCCGAATCCAGGAAACAGGACTCGGTAGAACCTTGGTTCACTTTGGCCACCGGTGGATTCCAGCTGCTTCGGCCACTAAGCAGCTAATACAGGGCCAGTGTCAAACCGGTGGATGGGTGCATTGCTGACCAAGATGAGGGATGAGGGACAACATACAAATGATGAATATGATGAATATGATGACACTTATTGTTTTACGCTGATATGAAAAAATGTCTGAATGATTTGAAGTCTTGATTCTGCACACATGCAGCGAACAGTGCATGGAACACTAATCATTTTCTACTTTGCAGTACACGTTACTCCAGATGTTTGACAGAGTACAGGTAGGCTGCTGTTCACATGCGTTTGAGTGCATCAGACGTTCCTTTTTTTTTTAATGCTGTTTCTGTTTGTGATCAGACTTTCTCGATCTTGTTCTTTGGGTTTATGTTTAAATGTCACCTCGCCTCTCGTCTCAGATACACAACTGGCTGGTGGAGTATATTTAAAGTGTAAATCCACAACATGTTCATATTTTTTTCTTACATTTTATGAGCAAACTCGGTTCTGGTAGTGGATGTGGGAGTCGCACGACTCGCAAAGCTGTTGGTAAATATTTTATTAAAAGGAAATTGGTGCTCAAGGTCTCTTTCTGTGTGGAAACATGTATATTAACATAAAAAACCCTTGTGTACGTGTAAAGTACAGCATCATATCGTGACAAAGTTCTCTCACAGCTCCTCCACCTCCTGCAGCTGTTGGCTGAGGATCACGTCGTGGCCCTGAAACTTGAAGTAGCCAACAAATTTCTTCTTCTGGAGCATCAGCGGGAACCACAGGATGTCATCGGCCCACATTTCACTGAAGGGGATTCGGTCGCATTCAAACCACTGAGGCCTCATCTCTGCAGAGCAAAAAGAGACACTGGGATGGGGACTCAGGAAGAGGAGGGGCCTACTTGTGTTATTGGAGAATAGGTTCAAGCTGTAACGTCCTAGTAGATAAAAAAAAAAAAAGTCATTTTCCTTTTTTCAGTTCTGGAATTCACTGCATCCTTGGTGATTCAATCACATTAGGGTTTATTTATCTGTGTGTAATTCACCCAAGTGAGTGGCAGATTTGAGGGAACTCGAGATCCATCCTGAGCGTCTGCATACCATCATTCAGTGCCCTCCTCTTCTTTTTGTGCAGACATTTTACAGCCCTATAAACCTGGAATTTATATGCATGCTCATAAATTCTGCCCATTCACTGTCCTTCTGTCTGAGGAGTCAATAAGTTCTCTGGGTACTGCTCAATACACGAATACAAAGACGCCAGCACTCCTGGCCTTTCTAGAATAATCTTCAATGGCTACGGATCAGAACGGACCTCATCTTCAGCACCACTCGACAATGTGTCGTGCCGTAGTGGAAATCGTACCTTCTGATTCTGTTGGTTGGCCGTTGAAAGTGTCCGCTCTGAAAATGTGGACATCGAGCAGCTGAGTTTCGCCAACAAATTCGAATTTTATATTTCCGATCTTCTCCAGAGCGTCCACTGTGAGACCACTTTCTTCGAGCAGTTCTCTAGAAACGTACAACACAAACTTCTTAAAATGTGTTTAAAAACAAAACAAAAAGTCACTTAGAGTCTATTGGTGATAACAATATTAAGGCTTGTTAATAATAGTACATTTTCATAATATGCAATACTTTACTATTCTCCAAAAACCTTCACCCCTAAACAGAAACATCATATATAGGAATTTAAATCTGGCTTAACAGAAGCACTCCAGAAAACTAAACACAAGTACAGCAAAAGAACAGAACGGTCGTTCAAATTGTCCTGAACAAGATGAATTTACCTTCTCGCTGCGTCCTCAATAGTCTCTCCTGGTTGAACTTTGCCCCCAAACCCATTCCACTTCCCGGCCCCGAAGCCTCGTTTCTTCATGCCCAGCAGCACCTTGCCGGGCTGGACCACTAGCACCAGGGTCAGCAGCTTGGAGCTCAGCATCTCACCTGTCTGAAACCGGAAATGAAAACACGTGGACACGTCACACGTCAGCTCGCTGCTGTTTACAACACGTCGCACTAAAATCCTCATAAATCCCTCACCTGCTCCGTTTCTGCCATATGACCTGATTAAACAATGTCTACTGAACAATACTTTAGTATTAATTAGTGTTCGTGCGCTAGTACAGTAATAGTCCTTAGCTACAAGCAAAAGCATGCGCGTTCAAAGCTGACTGACTCCCGCGTACAAACGTCATGTGACGCACTGATGTGGAAGCGCCTGGATTGGTCCCATCATGGTCTCACTGAACGAGAGGCCTCCTGGCATATGTTTGGTAGATCTGCTGAAAGGTGCTACCCTAAAATATGACCGACAAGAAACAAGTCAAGTAAAATGAGATTTATTTATTTTACAGCACTCGTGACGCTAACCCAGTCCATCATTAGCTCAATAGTTGTATTTACTGACGTTTACTAGTATTTACTTGTTATTAGCTTATTCTGCGAGAAATCATTTGTGTTTTTTTGTTGTTGTTATTTTCATACCATCTGGGGATGAGATAAAACTGGCTGATATTTCAATTCAAGTAAGGAATCAATTTATACTTACAGTTTATATGAATTCAGTTTATTGGTAACATTGAAATTCCGCCAAGTTTTCATCATCAGGATTAACAAACTCAGAGTGTTCACTAATATTTAAAGTTAAATAAACTATACCACGAGTCCATTTGTGTTCATGCTACGTCCCAACAAACCACGAGGAACAGAAAATACTACCACGCCTATTTAAGGAAGCCGGACGCGTTCTATCGATTTCAAATTAATAGTGCATCTCTGTCGTTCAGGATCTTTGACTCTATTTCACACGCATGCGCAGATCAGCAAACGGAACACTAGTAACAACAATGTGGTTGTCCTTGCAGCGGAGATACGTCCACCTCTCACGTCTTCTGACGAAATCCAATACCGCTGCCGACCAACGGTGGCTGCAGCGGCAGCTTAAAGACCCGTATGTCAAAGCCTCTCACGCCCAGAACTTTCGCTGCAGAAGCGCCTTCAAACTGCTGGAGATCGACGACAAGTTCCGGGTTCTCCAGCCGGGCCTCAGCGTGGTGGACTGCGGAGCTGCACCCGGAGCCTGGAGCCAGGTGGCGGTCGACAGGGTCAACTCGGCGGGGTCAGGTGAGAGGAAGGTCTGAGGAAAAAAAAAAGGCAGAGGTCGGGTTTATTGTGCTTGAAATAAATGGGGAACCAGTTCTTGTTCCTCTTTATAAAGAACACTTGATCTCTGTTCATTATTCGTACTTTCTGACTGAGGTTATGGTCACTGTGCACGTTGGTTTGGACAAACACAAAAAAAGAACCAATACTCAATTCCAACAGCACCAGTCAATAACAATAGCGGAGACAAGTGGAGGGAAACTAAACTGTAAACTAAACTAAAAACTTTAAAAAAACCCAAGATGTTTAATTATTTGTGTGTGTGTGTGTATGTGTGTGTTGTGAGCAACTTTAAGCCAGTTAGTAAAGTTTTAGTCAATCTCATAATTATGAGTGTATTACGTTTCCTATTTAAATGAACATACACACATTCAATCTGCATCAAATGAATATTTCATGTCCCCCCAGCCCCCATGTATGTTACAGTTGGTAACATTTTATATCGTGGACTTTCTTGCACTTTTTATGCTGATGTCTTAAAAATAAAGATGAAACAAAGCATCGGGATGAGACAAGTGGGGAAGTCAACAGTCATTTTCCTTCTAATCATAGATTCAAAGTTACCCCGTGGTACGGTTGTTGGCATTGATCTGCTGAATATTCCGCCTCTGGACGGTGCCCGCTTCCTGTCCAGTTGTGACGTCAGCGACCCTGCCACACATGCTAAGCTGCGGGAGCTGCTCCCCGACGGCCTGTGTCATGTGATCCTGAGCGACATGGCGCCCAATGCCAGCGGGTTCCGAGACATGGACCACGAGAAACTCGTCGCCTTGTGTTTATCTTTGGTAGACCTGGCTGAGAAGGTCCTGCAGCCTGGCGGCTCGCTGCTCTGTAAATACTGGGATGGGACGCTCACTCACAAACTCCAGGACAAACTCTCTGATGTGTTCAGTAGTGTTCGGACGTTAAAGCCACATGCCAGCAGGAAGGACTCGGCCGAGCGGTATTTTCTAGCAACAATGTACAGAAAGCTGGAAAAACGGACTCCGGACACAACTGTTGCCCAGTGATTCACTCGAGGAGCCTCCTGAGGAGCATGATGAAGAGTTGCGTTCACCAAAAGGTGGCACTGTTGAGTTGTGTTCATACTCCGATGGCCTGAACGGTGACGGCGCCGAATCGGTGTCATGCAAACCTGCGGGAGAATCATCAGCTCGAGCTTCCCAGAGAGCAGTTCCTGTTTGCCCCATGGTGTTTGTTCTACACTGGGATTTACTTTGACATAAAATCTCCTCTAATAAAAATTTGCACTGCCAGACATGTTTAAAACATCTCTTTTTTTTTTCTTCCCCCCCTTTCTGCTAGCGTATGAAGGGGAATGTGATTCATGGGAACCACAGACAGTATGACTAATGGGAAGCAGGATGATACCGAAAGTCTGGCACACACTGCAAGTGTTGCTAGACTTTGCTGTTTCTTTGTGTAAACATTTAAAAAAAAAAAAAAAAAAGTCAGCCCAGTAGACAGATTTCTTTCTAAGCGTCCTCATTAACTCACATTTTGGAAAGCACTGTGTACATTATTAATGTCTGTCCTTTCTTTGAGTGATTGACTTTGGAGGTTTAGAATGGTGCTGAAACAAATTAATAATTCTATCAGAAAATGCAGTTTAGGTCACATGAATAGTACACAAGCAGCACGCAGTTCATTGTGTAGTAGTCCTCATTAACATTTTTTCCCGGTCCAGTACGAGAAAGTCTTGATCATCTTCAGATAACTTGATAAATTACTGTTGAAATTAAATTCAGATCATGGATGCAAGTTTAACGAACAGTTCTGTTCTGTTTTTTTCATATATTTTTTAATGTTTATTTTGTTCAATGAGGTGATTACAGACACAGATGATGGTTTGCAATTCATATAATTCCAAAATGGATTTTAAAAGACGTCTCGTTCCACTAAATAAAACATCTGAAACCTAATCAAGACTGGGTTTTCAGAGAGCTGGCTCACATGAGCACATTAATAAGGCTGCGGGGTCAGTCTGCGTCTCAGGAGCGAAGACCACGGGCTGACCTGAACATTCATGGCACATGGTCAAATTAACAGGATGGACGGGAGAGCGACCTCTGAAGACGATTGTTTGGGAAGAATGGGAGCAGCCGTGACTGCTGATGAAACAGATACGAGGGCGGAGATGTGAACAGATGACCAATTTTACTTTTCATTACTTGTTTATCATTCCGCCCTCTGCTATTCAGATTTAAATGATTCTAAAATTACTGTGGGATTTATGTTAATTCCATTGGAGCTCCGTTCTCGGGCTCGGGGATGAAGGATGATTCATTCACAGGTTAATCCGTTCGTCTCTGGCCAGCTGCAGGTCTACGTCTAAATACAGGTACATTCAGAGAGGAAACCAGATGGAAAGCCCTGAATTTCATATTCACTTTCCATTCCTACGTCACCGTTTTCATCCGAAAATGCGCAAACAGCTGTGTGAATTTCACTGTAATTGAAACTGACTGAATGCATTTTAACTGTGCAGGATTTTTAATAACACCAAAAGATGACGCACACTGAAGGAAAAGGAAAACAGCTTCTGTCCCCGTCTGTTGTCTGACTTTGTGTCACGTATCTTCTATATATGTTTTGAAAAGGGTTTTCCAGTCTGCTGACAACGCAACACACAACACCTGTACATATATATAGACATTTCAAAGTTTAGAAAAAGAAAGAAATATAGGGTTTTTTTTTCAGTGTTGCCACACTGCGGTGGTATGAACCCGATGACATAATAAATTAAAGGGCTGTTCCATGACGTTCTCATCAGCTAACCCAGGATGGATGTGTAGTCCCATGTCTCTTCTCAGTGGACGGGACCGTCTCTGGAGGTCCCCGCCATGATGGTGTGTTCCAGAAGTAGCCAGCAGCTGTCTGATGCCTCATTCCTTCGATCACTAACCAGCTGAGTTGTGCATATCTGGTGGATTTAGAGCTTTACCCTCCGGCTAATGCTAACGCAGGTAGCCTTCCCATATTATGCATTCCGCCCTGCATTCTGCCGCGTGCGGTTGGTTCCCAGTTGGAGTGTGGAATATGAATCCTTGACCTTTTACAAAATTTACTTTCAAAGAAACAGTGTGATGGTTTCTAGCCACCATTCATCTTCCTCTGGGCTCAGCGGAGTTTTAGAAATTGAAAATCCGGCACTGATTTCATTTGAAATACCACCCGCTGATGAATGAATCTGAATCTCAAGACTGGTATTTGATGGTTGCGCGAGCTATGGTACTGACATTTCCCGGGTCTCCATCCCATCGACAGGTGACACGTCAGTGGACAATCAGGGAACCTCCCTCTGGATCTCTGTTGATCTTTGCTGCTTTCTATGGGCGGTTTAGTGCAAACCAAGACTGACGTTTACTGGGAACGACTGAATCCAAAATGAACTCTAATCAGCCTGCTGTGACATTCCTGAGGCTATAAAGTCAGTTTCTCTGGTGAGACGCATTCATCAGTCAAGTGAGGCAGACATTTGGACAAGCTCAGAAAATGGTTAATTGAACCATAGTAATAATAATGATTAGAAAAACCCAGTTCTGTGTGGTGGAAACCACACACACATTTTCCATGTCTGTTTCTTGTTGTGACAAACTGTTTTGACACATGTTGACTCGACGTATGACAGAATTCATGAGCCGACTGGAATAAAACCTAAAACATATTGAATAGAAATACTTCAATATATCATCGGTGTGTTTGAAGGCCACAAAGACCGCTCGTTGTCTCTGTTGACACCTCTCGTGTGTATAATGGTCAACGAGTCTGATTCTCCTCTATGCACCTTTCTCCCTCCAGTGTTGTTTGTTTTGCAGTATTTATTTAAATGTGTCGGATTGGGGTTTTATTGGTGTCACGGTGAATGATGGGTTTCATTGTTTTGTTTGCAGGGTGACACGGTGGAACAGTGGTTAGCACAAACCACTGCACTAATCTTATCCCAAGAAGGTCTGTTTTCCTGGTCTGGGATCTTCTGTGTGGGTTTCCTCCCACCGGCAAATATCATGCTGATTTCATGATGACTGGTCACTGTAAATCGCCCCTAGGTGTGAATGTGAGTGTGAATGGTTGTCTGTCCTTCATGTGGCCCTGGCGTTGACAGCTGGAACCACGACCTGTAACCGGAGGAAGCGGAAGACGAATGACTCGTCGAGCCAAATCCGAGGTGACTGGTGTTGATTGTACATTGTATTACAAGGACTTAAGTCACATGATCTGGACTGATGTGTAACTCCAGACTAAATGTTAGGACTAGAAACTTAACTTTGATGAAACCGTCCGTGTCTGGTGACATCCCCTGATTGGTTACTCTGGCCTTGTGTCCTACCTTATCCTTCTGCGATCAAGTCCCAGAGGTGTGTGTGTGTGTGTGTGTGGGGGGGGGGGGGTTGTACAGTACTCTGAATGAAATCCTGAATTATTTCGTTCTCTTGTCCTTTTAATCAATTTGTCACGGACAGTTGGTTTGCATCGCTCTGGGGTTTTGTTGAGACGATCTGCTGCTGCTGAGAAGGAAGATGTGTCGTTCCAACTGGGAATGAAGCCTTGGCAGATGGCAGATGGTACAAAGAACAAATGGTTCAAACATCTTACCTCCTGTAACTTTTATCAGGCTTCCATGATCTTTCTGACACAGGGATGTGACCAGCAGCCACCACCTTAAAAGTAGCACCAGGGGAAAAGAAACATCTCATGTTGCCAGCATCACATCCTCTGGAGGAGGCTCTAACTATAATACATATATATAATTAACAACATTTGTCACATTTAAGACTTGGAGGTGGAATTCATCCACTTAGCATCTCAGGTAATGACTGGAACACCCCCGGGGATTACTTGAAGAGGCAGGAGAGTCTTTTGGACGGCGCTCGCTCATTAATCTTGCTAAAGATGCTGAAGTCAGGAGTTGATAGCTGTACCGCCGGCGCCCCTTGGGTTTACGTCAGCGCTGTGTGGTGAGCCAGCTGGAGGACGCTGCGGCGCTGATTTCTTGTTTTTCTCGAGCGGAATCAGGAGACAGATCGGTGACGCTATCTGCGGGATCCCACGTGGTCGGGATAGGGCCGACTTCACCGGTAGGGCTCAAAACTCGCAAAACCTTTCAAAGGGAGTTGTCGTTCCGCCGGCAGGAGTCGAAGACGGTACGTTTGGCGATGGTGTTCTAAACATGATCCGAGAGAAGAAAGCAGCAGGGGGTTGATGAGCGCGGAGGAAAATCACGTCCTCATTGTCATGCAAGTGTGTTCTTGTGTCTCTTGTTTTCTGTTGGATTCCTGCTGCGTTTTTTTTATAAATATGCATGTAATTCCAAGGTATTTGAAATAGCACTCGTGTTATCAGTCATGCGTTGGGATAAATACCACCGTTTATCTTCTCATGTGAGTGTTTTCACTTTCACTTTCTGGTGTCTCCATCTCTGCGGACGTGCAGGCCGCCGGTCTCTGGGCGAAATCCCCCCCCCCCCAGTCCCCGAAACACAGGGGTCTGAAATGCAAACACACACATGAAAACAACAACAACAACAAAAGAAAAGCAACAAATTGACTTGAAGATGGATGCTTGTGCGACCGAGTCGCTCAGGAGGCGACGAGAGGTGAGGGGCAGCACCTGAGTCCCATTACCTCTGTATCCGTCGCCATCCTTCAGGGACAGTCGCAATTCCCTCAGCCTCACCACGCTGCAAGCTTCATCTTTCACTCCACGGGATTCATTTTATGAACGTTTTCCTCTTTGTCCCCCTTTCCGCTCGGAAGAGGCCACGTTGTTTAAAACCTCAGTTGATAGGACTTTCCCTCGGTCTCTTTTGTTTCCGGTCTCATTACTGTGATCTTTTCTCTCCTTTTCATCTATTTCCCACAGCCTGCCCGGAAAACAAATGGACGCTTGTCACTGCTTTTGTGAGATATAAGAGGAAAGAAAGAGGGGGGGGGACTGTAAAAAGCTAACATCTTACCTGGAAAACATCTGTCTTCCGGGCTCTTTGGATGGACATAGTTGTGTTTTGATGAAAGCGTGTGTGTGCGTGTGTGTAAATCACTGCGTCCAGACCTTAACACATCTTTCTCCCACCAGCTTTGACCGTTACAGCAACATCACATCAGTACCAACACCAGTTTAAGATGGTTCCTGCAACCAAATGAGCTCAATGCCGCCCTGATGACATTCTATTATATAGACGTGAGCGTCCCGCTGTGTTTGTCATCAAGTCTGCTCGGAGATAAATAACCATTATTAGCTGAAACCTTTGCATGTCAGCTTGCTAACGGAAAATGTTCGTACGTTTTCCAGACGGGGAAGTGTGGGGAACTACATGCCTGTCAACAATCTGCTGGCATATTCACTGCAAGACTACCATCTCTAGCGCGGGGCACTGAGAGGTTTTCACCGTTGTCCTTAAATCATGGACATGTCAGCTGCCTTCGTCATGGCCTTCAGAGAATGATCCCGACGTACTAGACATCAGCCTCTTAATTCTCTG
>JBBMJM010115540.1:0-15228 GCA_037832705.1 Centriscus cristatus
ACACACACACACACACACACACACACACACACACACACACACACACACACACACACACACACACACACACACCAAATGGATCCTATAAAACGGATGAAACCTGGTCTAAGGGAAGAAATTGGAAACTCTGTCTTCTCGTCATAACCCCACCCCTTGACCTCTGATGAATATTCTGATTTCCCTGCACTGGCCATGTTTGACTTTCTGCCTGTCATGTTTGGTTTCTTTGCCACACTGTCGGACCAGGAGGAGATGGAGAACCTGCTGCTCAGTTTGAGGGTTTCTGTCTCAGACAGGAGAGAAGACGGAGCAGGACGCGACCATAGAGACCAAACTCTGGCTCCTCTCTGTGGGTCCAGAACTTTGGGAACGTTGTCAGACTCCAAAGACACAAACGCCTGGATTCACTGACAGATAGTGTGTTTTATCAAAATCAGACATGTTGAATGAAACCAGGAAGAAAGAACTGGATCCTATCACCACAAAAACTGACAGCAGGATTTGGTGTTGAACTCTTGGGACGTCCCTCTGTCTCTGTGACCAATCAGAGGCCGTCAGTCTGTAGACATCACATGTTAGTATCAGCTCAGCTGATGGAACCTGACAGAGAGCAGCAGGTACCAGGTTCTATCCCTGATAGAAAGGTAAAAAAGAGCTGAGTCGAGCTGGAATGGAAGGTTCATTTAACACCATCAGCACTGACTGTTGACAAACAACACAGCATCACCACACACGACAGATTCAAATATCATTAATTTATTGTAAACTATTTTTTTTAATACTGTAACTCAAAAAGCAGCAGACTTACCCGTCATTTCCTCTGGTGACTAACAGCTCATCCAGGTAGATCGACTGCAGCACCTCGATCTCTGACTGCACACTGCGGACACAGACACTCACGTCACCAGCTGACAATGACATAACGGTTCAAATGGTCACTAGTGTTTTCCGAGTGATGCCGAACGCTCTGCTGCTGTCTTCGACCTGCTAACACGTTGAGCTAACGTTAGCCTGTGCTGGCTTGCTTTGCTGACGAGCGAAGTTTCTTCGCGGTGGACTCGGAGCTAAGTGGCTGCCAGTTAACGAGCGGTGTCTGGTCCGAACCTGTCTACTGTCATGAACTCCGAATGAACATTCTGACATGCTTCCCACAAACTCACTCAGACTCCGCTGCCATGATTCCTGGTACGCTGCTGCTCTTCTTCTTCGTTCGCTCTCTTGGCGGATCGGACTTTGAGGTGCAGAGCGAGCCCTAGTGCACGGGAATGGAGGGAAGGTTATACGGTGAAGAACCAGAATTACTTTATTGAACCTACTGACATGTCTTCTTTTTCCAAGGGGCAGATATATTTGTAAAAAAAAAAAAACGCATCAGTACTCCAACCCCAAGGTTGACTTTTTCTGATGGATGACTTCTGGTTCTTGAACTGTGAGTTCTGTATGAAGTTCCGTGGAAGAAATCCTAAAACAAACAAGTCGATGAACGGCATGTGCCAGTTAATACCGATGGGGGGCAGCACTCAGCTGATCAGCTTTCAAATCGACCTACATGAAGAAGAACAAGAAGGCGGAAAAAATATCGTTGTTCAACGCACCTCCTAGGATGTAGTGTACCTTTCATTAACGTCAACAACTGTTGCTTCGTCGGACAGAACCAACATACGCCATCATGTGCACGTCTTCATACGCGTTTGCGAAACAAACGAAAAACGTTGACAAATCTTTCCGCCACTAGCTACCCTTATTATTTTTTCTAAAAAAGAAAGAAATGGATGAAACTGCAATGGAAGCGGTTTCAGGATCCACATCAGACGTTGCCAATGCCTGGGAAATTGTGACTGCAGCTCTGGTGAGTCCATCGTCGCGATGCCGCTGTCTTCGACCTGCTAACACGTTGAGCTACCGTTAGCCTGTGCTAGATTGCTTTGCTAACGAGCGGTGGACTCGGGCTAAGTGGCTGTCGGTTAGCGAGCGGTCTACGGTCCGAACCTGTCCACTGTCATGAACTCCGGATGAACATTCTGACGCGTTTCCTACAAACTCACTCAGACTCCGCTGCCACGATTCCTGGTTACGCGACTCTTCTTCTTCGTTCGGTCTTTTGGCGGATGTAATGTTAATTAATATTACCCATACCTTTCATTAACGTCAAGAACTGTTGCTTCGTCCGACAGAACTTTCATACGCCATCATGTATAGGTGAATGTGTTTATGCTTTGGTGCGTGTGACAGAGACTTACAGTACATGCGGATGACAATGATGTCTGGTCGTCACAGACCCTGTAGGGGTCAGCAGCAGCAGTCCATTCACTCACTCCGTCTATCCCAGATGTACCCCGGATACGCGGCGCCGGAGCGGAGCTTCTCGGCCGCTCTGGCCGCGCTGTGCGCTCAGGGCGCGGGGCAGCTGCTGGGCGGCTTGCTGCTGGAGGCGCTGCAGGTCGGTCTGTCCTCCTCGGTGGGGCCTGAGTTCTGGGCTGGACTCACACAGCCCGAGAATGAGCTGGAGGAGAGAGACAGGGCCTGGGTTCTCCTCAGCACCTTCCGGACTCTCCTGGAACGCCTGGAACCGTTTTTGGGTAAGTTGTGACCCTGAACCTATGTCGTCTGTTGTGTCACTTACAGTGTGCAGCCCCTCACAAATCTCAGAGATAGAATGACAACTTGTGCTCCCACGCGATAATCAAATGAATAAACACGAACAGACGGAATTTCGTTTGATTTTAAATCACTGTCTTCACTGAAAACAGTAGAGTTGATGCCCGTCCACCTGAGAACAATGATGCTGTTCCTCCGTCACATACTCCAGCCCCTGTGTGGGGCTGGAGTAGAAGGAAGACATACAGCTGACACAACATTTCATTTCCCGTAAAACTCGTGAAATATACTTACACTTGTCTTTCGGTCACTCACATACTGACAATGCTTGGAACGTTGGTTGAAAACCCACCATATTCAATTTGTTCCTATATTCATGCCATTCAAGTCCACTGGAGCTTCTCAGAGAACTGGAAAGACCCTTCAGAGGGTGGTGGGATTCACTGAGGGGATGTGAACGAGGGCATTTCCGACCGCTAGAGGAACACAGGGCAGGGCGACTGAGGTCACATGCCTCGGCGCTAGCTACATGTAGCATGTAGCTAGCATGTGGCTCCAGTTCACTCACAGTGAACCGGTTGTACATAAGTCCGGAAGACGTGGGGTGTGACGTACTGACACAGCGGGTGATTCCTTCGAACATGACATCAACTTCAAATTGAAGGGAAACTGGTGTTCACAAGATGACAAATATTCCTTTGCGGGGCTTGGGGGGCACACTTTCCTCTGTGGTCGAGGCAGAAGGCCTCGGTTTCGGAGCCTCGTCTCTTCCGTCTGACAGCTGCTCGTGTGAACTTGACTCTTCCCAGTTGGCTTGGAGCGGCTCGGGCTGTGGCAGGACGAGGGCCAAGGTGGTCTCAGTGGCCCCGGGTCCAAAGGTCTCCAGGAGCGGGCCTTCACCATCATCAGGGCTCTCCTCCTCTTCTCTCCTGCACCCGTTCTCCAGGAGAGAGTGCTGGAGTTTTACAGCAGGACCTTCTCTGTCTACATTCACCTGGAGGGGCAGGGGGAGGACGGTGCCGAGGGCTCAGAGGGGGGGCTCTGTCCTGGCTGTCGGGTCCCAGTGCAGCAGTGCTGGTGTCAGGAGGCGCTGGTGCAGCTGCAGGAGCTCAGCCACATCATGTGAGTCGGGCCGAGATGCTCCATCTCTCCGTCGCCTCCTCCTTGGGGGGGAATGAATGAGTCACAGGTTCACTCCCTGATGAGTTGCTGTGGTGTCAGGTCCAAGCTGCAGCTGCTGGAGTGGGTCAGCTCGGAAGCCATCACCTCCATCCTCCACCAGCTCATCGAGCAGCGGATGGAGCAGCACTGCCGGGGCGAGTACGAGCGCTCCTTCCTGCTGGACTTCCAGGAGGTGACGTGTGGTTGTCGGCCTGAACGTGGAGGACACGGTGAACGTCTCCTCAGGGTTTGTTCTGTGTTCAGTGGCTGGAGCTGGTGCTGGGCTGGCTCAGCAGAGTGTTTGCCAGCACGACAGAGGGTGACGGCTGCTCCGTCCTGAAGCAGTGGAGGTGTCACATGCACCAGTTCTTCTGCAGGATCTATGTCAACATGAGGATCGAAGAGCTCTTCAGCATCATCAGAGGTGACAGGAACTGGTCAGCAGGAAGGAGAGAGGGTGTGGCTGTGAGTGGTGTGTGTGTTTATCTGGCTGTTGTTGTTTGTTTGTACAGATTTCCCAGAGTCCAAAGCTGCGATTGAAGATCTGAAGTTTTGTCTGGAAAGAACCAACCAGCGGCAGCAGCTGCTCACGTCCCTCAAATCTGCCTTTGAAGGTCGACTGCTGCACCCAGGTCAGTCAGCTCCTTCACGGCTCTCAGCCAGACCATTGGCCATGAAGGCTGGAGACATATACGTCCATATACGTGACCCGGAGCAGTTCAAAGTCCCTGGTTTGATTCAACTGTTCTACTGTTTTTTCTTCTTGCTGTGACATGTAGAGTTAAAGGTCTCTTTCTTCTTCTGTGGTATTATCGCCACGGCGGTAGGAAGAGAACGTCTTTTTGAGGTCTGTCGTCATGAGGCGCGTTCACGCCACCTCTGCTCATCCTCTCATCGGTGGTTTGTCCCATTCCTCAGGTGTTCACACGTCTGACATCCTCACCGTTTATATCTCTGCCATCAAGGCGCTCCGAGAGCTGGACCCGTCCATGGTGGTCCTGCAGGTCGCCTGCCAGCCCATCCGCAAATACCTGCGGTGAGCAATCCTCCTGGATCGTTCCTCCACACGCTGAACATCGTTTGTATTCAAAGGACATTTTAGAGTCTGAAGAAACAAACTGGTCATGTCTGATCTCTATGAACAACATGTCAAACCTTGTTTGATAGTATTTGAACTTGGCAAGTGTCAGAAAACATTTCCCATTTTCTAGTTTAATAATTTACTAATACCTATAAACCAGAAAATCTCTCATTGAGACGTTTTGATGTGGGTCTGTGGTCGACGGGTAAATGCAGAGCTGTAGCACCATAAGGCATTTGTAGGGTCAACGAGCTGTGAGCCTCCAAATGGAAAACCTTTACAGAACCACTACAGAACACATAAATAACCCATTGACAAACTACACAACCCATCAACAACCATTTCACATCATATACACAAGCAATACACCAGAGGTAGAGGAACTACCCGGGGGTTGGCATGGTGATGATTACAGAGCAGCAGCCTGTGTTTGAAGACACCAGGGATCTGGACCACCAGCCTGGATTGTGAGGATAATCAAGGGTCTGATTAATGTGTAACTCCCCCGTGTGTGTGCGCGTGCGTTGGAGAGAACCGTGGAGAAAGGTGTGATTGTATAGACTTCTTCTCCTGGTCAGGGACAGAACATGGATGGAGCTCAGACAACGTTTCTGTCTTCTTGTGTGATGTTCAGTGTCGTTGACGTGTGTGTGCGCTGCCGTAGGACCCGGGAGGACACGGTGAGGCAGATCGTGGCCGGGCTGACTGGAGACGCTGAGGGCTGCACCGACCTGGCGTCAGAGCTGTCCAGAGGAGACCCTGTGACTCTGGAGATGCAGGACAGCGATGAAGAAGGCACCGACCCAGAGGACTGGACTCCAGACCCCACAGACGCTGTCCCTGGTCAGTGATTGCATCATGTGACCATGTCACGTCTCATCGGCACGCTTCGCTACAGTCACACCCTGTTTGTGAACCGTCGTCAGACAAGACGGGCTCAAAGCGCCGCTCGTCAGACATCATCAGCCTGCTGGTCAGCATCTACGGCAGCAAAGACATCTTTGTCGACGAGTACCGAGCCGTCCTGGCCGACAGACTGCTGCACCAGCTCAACTACAGCACGGCCAGGTAGGCCCGTGTGCGTGCATGCGTGCGTGGTACGCACACAACACACAAACATGGTTGGCTAGCTCGGTGTAGCAGCTTTGTGCAGGTCGTTGGGAGAATGTTCAGGAGTGATCATGAGTGGTTGTGTGTTTGTTCCTCAGGGAGATTCGTAACGTGGAGCTGCTGAAGCTGCGGTTTGGAGAGTCCCACATGCATTACTGTGAGGTCATGTTAAAGGTAGAAGCCGTCCCTCCCACCCCCACTTGTCTTCCTGTTAGCTGCTCTCACAGACTCAACGTTGTCCCTTCTGTGCTTCTACCTGAGGTTTCTGTTGTTTTTCCTCACCTAGACTGAGGGTCAAAGGTATCGTGTTATGAACTGAATCACTTGTGTCCCGGTCATGTTAGGTCAGTTACAATCAGTGAACTGTCCTTCACTGTCACAGCGGATCCACAGAGGTGCAAAGGATTTCACTTAGTGATGATGACAACCTGTCCAGATGTGGACATGATGTTAAATGTCCATCATGTCCAATGTGAGCAGTGGTCCCAACAACTCATTGAGAAGGAGGTAACTTCTCAGATGATCAACAGTTTCCACCGGTTGTGTCCCTCCAGGACATGGCCGACTCCAGGAGGATCAACAGCAACATCAGTGAGGAAGAGTCGCGTCTGAGTGAGGAGGAGCAGCCACCGCTGTCACTGTCGGCCATCATCCTGTCCTCTGAGTTCTGGCCTCCTCTGAAAGAGGAGAAGATGGAGCTCCCTCCTCTCATCTGCCAGGCCATGGAGGCGTACACGCACCGCTACGAGAAACTCAAGGTTTCTAGTTTGTCCGCCTTCCACCGAGCTCCACAGCGGAGCTCCACAGCGGAGCTGGACTCTGTCCGCTGAGGACTCCTGATGTTGGCAGACACCAGTCCAGACATTAGCTGAGGTTGTAGTTACGATGCTAGTCAAGATGTTAGCAGAAACATGAGCTGATTAGACGTTAGCTGAGATTTTATATGAGATCCGCTGATAGATGTCAGACCGATGTACGCATTCTCCTCCAAACAGTCGTGTTATTGTGGTTCCGGAATGCTGACACCTGTAACACCGACTGTATCACCGGTGTTCTGTCGACTTCTGCTTCCCTGTCAGATTTTACTACTGCCACATTTTCAGACAGACTTTCTATTGATTGTTGTATCCTGTCACATCTCTTACATGTGAATACTACCAGTTCATTTAGAAGTGTTGTTTGTCAGTGCCTTCAGGGTAGCAGTTTTGGATTGCACACTTTCACCCTGTCAAATAGTGCTACCACTGCTTGTTACCACTTCTAAACACTTAAATGCACTAGTATTATTCTCATATGTCCAGTGAGGTCAGTGGTGGTTGAAAATAAAGGTAATAAGCAGTGTACTTGACAGGGTGATGGTCCTGATCGAAAACTGATACCCTGAAGAAACTGACTGAAATACTATATCACAAATCATGGTCTTGGGTGAAACTTTGTAAGTTGTTTTTTGAGGTGTCATGGACTGGGAAGGTAAGAGTACACGTAATTAAGTATGTCATCAACCTGAAGACACAGCAATGTGGTACGGCGCATGCGCAGTCAGGAAGTAGCACTTCTTGACGGGTAGCAGAAATGACTGAACACCATCGATCCTGTCGGTGTTATCGGGTTAAGCCCCGACTGACGTGTCCTGTATTCCAGGCCATGAGGACCCTGAGCTGGAAGCCTCATATGGGCTCGGTCACTCTGGACGTGGAGCTGGAGGATCGCACCCTGACCAACCTCACCGTCTCCCCGATCCACGCTGCCATCATCCTGCACTTTCAGGACAGAAGTACGTCCTCACTTGTCTTGAGTGTCTTCATTTCCCATTCCACAGAGGTTCCTCGAATGTCACACGACAACGTGCTCGCTGACACAGGTTCCTGGACCCTGGAGGAACTGAGCGGGAAGCTGGCCGCGCCCAAGGAGCTCGTGCACAGGAAGCTGGCACTGTGGCAGCAGCATGGCGTGCTGAGGGAGGAGGCCGGTGGACGCTACTACGTGGTGGAGACAGGATCGTCCAAAGAGAAGATGGAGCGAGGAGTGATGCTGATCGACAGCGACGAGGAGAGAGACTCCAACACCACCACCCAGTCTGAGCAGAGGGAGGAGAAGCTGCAGGTGCTGCACGCGCACGCCTCAAACATACATGTACACGCGTCGAGAGAGGTCTCACTCCCTGTACTCGTCAGTTCACATGAATACCACTTGATTACCAGGCGTGTGCTGTCAATGTACGGTCACACACACACGCTTTCGTCGTCCATAAATCCAGAGGAGGGTTTTAGACATCTACACACAAATTCACCAACGTTTCATGAACCAGACCGATGTGTGAAAACCTGCATGAGGACACACTAAGATGGAACCGTGTGTGTGTGTGTGCAGCTCTTCTGGGCGTACATCCAGGCGATGCTGACCAACTTGGACAGCATGACACTGGACCGCATCCACTCCATGCTGCGGATGTTCGTTGCCACGGGACCAGTTGTCACGGAGATGGACGTGAACGAACTGGAGGCCTTTCTGCAGAAGAAGGTGCGGGAACATCGGCTGCTGGTCTCTGCAGGAGTCTACAGACTCCCCAAAGCCAGCTGATGGTCTATGTGACTCCAGAGCGCCGGTCCAGTCGCTGGATTCATCATTTCGACACAACACATCGACGTTAAAACCAGACTGAGCTCGTATGAAGGGGACAGACAGGAAGCTGACACGCTGGAGTTACACCGACTAGTTCCCTTTTAGTGGTAAAGATGTGTGTTACATGGAAGAAGACGACAGGTTCACTAGTGCACATTCAAGGAACAGACCAGTGTTATGAAGGTTCACCCGCTCATACTCGATCCAGTGAGTCCGTCCTGTTGCTTCATGTTCAATAAACTTTGGATGGCTGTAGCAGTTTCTGGTTTTGTCCTTCTGACATCAGCTGGTGGGACGTTTCTGCTCCATGTTCCTCAGTGATCATGCCTCAATCTGAGCATGGCACTAAAATCCTTAATGTTGGTGATGATCGGGGGAGCTGGCTACAGTCTGACAAAGGACAGACTTGACATTTGTAGATTAACGCAACACGAAAAGACCAGAATGATCCTTGGAGTTCTGTGACCGTCAGCGTTCGCCCTCCTCCCACCATGACGACAATCTGAATCGAAGCTGGCGTTGGAAGCTGACATGTCAGGAACATGTAGTTGGAGGCGTGACGCCCAGCGCCAGCTCTCAGCAGCACTTCTTCGCTTTCTTCCTGCGGTCTCGGTCTCTGTGGGCGTTGATGTTCACCGTGTCCTCACGCTCTCGCTCTGCCTGGTTCTGGCTCTGCTTTTTGGCCCGCAGCACCATGTGGGTGAAAGCCATAAACATCTGGACAGAGAAAAGAGGAGAGAATGGTGTGTGACTCTTCTATTAGGTCAAAAATGTGAGTGTAATGAGCCAAATGTTGCTTGTAGTTACAAACCTACAGAGAACGAACAGCAAGTAATTTCCCACAACACAGTTCCAGAGTGACTCGACCCACATTCGGAATCAAACGTCATTTTCCATCATAATTCAGTTCTTCTGCCATGTGAGGTGGAGTCACAGCGGCAACTGGCGTACCGCAAGTGTTTACTACACGAAGCAAACACTGGCAATGTGGGACATGAAGGAGACGGATGCTCCTCTCTCGTGTGGGGTCCCACAGGGCTCTGTGCTTGCCCCCCTTCATTTTCCCTTGGGTTCATCCTTAGAAAGAACTGCGCTAAGAGATACAGACAACCTGTACAAGTCCATATGTAAGCTACAGTTCCAACTCGAATATGCTCTATCCAGGCTTAAAACCTTTTTAAGGAGGAGGAGGTGTCAAACTACTTGACCAGGGCTATTCGACTGGCAGCCCGCGGGCCAAATCCAGCCCACCAAGCATGTTGGTTTGGCCCGCTGATTATTGCAAAAAAAAATGTATCATGTAGGGACGAAACAGACATTCGCTGGTACAAGGCGCTGTGGCGGCGTGCAGTGAAGAAGAAGAAAAATCTTCAGAACTCCGCTTCAAAGTTGATTCAGAAAGTCGCCAAATTAATAACGAGTGGACCGACAAATATGTGTAACCAATGTGTAACTGGTTAGAGTGTTTTTGTTCCTGTTTCAGTTATTACAGAAAAATTCCGTTTATGTTTGTCTGTTTTGTTTCTTACGGGGGAGCTTTTATTTTGTTAAATTATTTTATTTTGACAATGCTCTTGGCAGAAGTGATGGAACATATCAGGTACTTTCCTCACTCTGCCTCCAGCCTGGAGAGGAGAGGTAGGAATGCTTTTATGAGCCCTTGTCAGATGTTTTCCTGTATTTCTGGTAGTTCCCGCAAGCTTTCGTTGACGTTTGAGTTCCAAGTTTCCTGTCAGGTCAGGTGCATGCTCTTTTCACCAGCATGGTTCCGAGCTCCCGCCCATCGTTTCCCCCCTGCATCTTGTTTTGGATAGCATAGCTTTGCTATTCTGTCCTACGTGTCTGTGTCTGTAATGTAAACAAGTTGACAGATAACAGATAACAAGAAACACATCTACAAAGACGACTAAGGTTCTCAAACTCTGGACTCTGTTTGTGGATCTCCCTGTTGGCTATCTCTCAACTTCTTTATGTCACGGACACAGACACGTAGGACAGAGTACATCCTCTTGTTAGAATGGGGTTCAACAGGGGAAAGTGTTATTTGGCACAGGTCCGTGGGCTCCCTTTGTTTTAATTTGGTATTTCTGTATGCTGATATAGCTGGTTCGATCTGACACCGACTGCTACTCTCTGCGTTGTGTCTGTGTGGCACAAAGAATGAGGCGTGGACAGTTGCGCGTTACAGCTCTTTCCCCGATGTCCGGCGACACACAACCTCTCCTCTCCGGGCTAGCGCCGAGTGATGCAACATGTCAGCATACAGAAGTAACAAATTAAAACAAAGGGAGCCGACAAACCTGTGCAAAATAACAGACGACACACACCTTCAAAAGAGACACCATGATAACTCAGGTTTCCACGCGTTGATCCACACTCCAGCACTTATCAAAATAAAATAATTGAACAAAAGCTCCCGTAAGAAACAAAACAAACAATACATATTTTGCAATCTACCCAGAATCACTTAGGGGTGTGGACGAGATCTCGCGAGATTAAACTTGACGATATTTCTCGTCACGTTGTTTCTTTTAACTTACAGTTTGCATCCTGATACTGTTCCCATTTAATTCCTTTTAGCTTAGCCTCATGACACTGTTAGTGTCGATGTTCCCAGGGTTAAACAAATACTGTATTTCCGTTCCTTTTAGTATAGAGTTAGCCTTAAGAGTGATTTTCCGGTAAGGTGTCTACACACACTGAGTTGACCGATGTTGACACAGACAGGAAGTGTTATTACCTTTTCTACATTTATGTTCTCCTTGGCACTGGTCTCGAACACACGAACGCCCACTGACTCCCCAAAACGCATGGCATCCTGGGTATCCACCTGCTTCCTAGCAGGGTCGTCGTTCTTGTTTCCCACTGCCAGAAAGCAGAAAAGAGGATGTAAGTAACACCCTCTTTTCAGGAAGCTGCTGCAGATCCGACTGCTGGACATATTAAATGCGACGGGAACACACAGACGTCTGGACTCACCCAGGATCTTGCAAACGGTGTCGCAGTTCTGGGAAATTTCATTCAGCCACCTCTTAACGTTCACAAAGGACTCTGGATTGGTCACGTCGTAAACGATGATGACGCCGTGGGTGTTTCTGTAGTAGCTGATGGAGGAGAGAATATGTGAGTTACAACGTGACTGTGAGAAGCAGACTAACTGCTGGACGGATCACATGTGGATTACGTCGATGTGATGGTCCGGAATCTCTCTTGGCCAGCTGTGTCCCAGATCTGCAGCTTCACCCGCTCGCCATCGATGTCCACAGTTCTGATCTTGAAGTCCACGCCGATGGTGGTGATGTAGCTGCCTGCAGATCGACCAGCAGCCGTGTTCAACTTGACGTTCATGTGTATCCAACAAACCACATTCGGTTCCAACTCCAGACTGAGTACAGTATGAACGCGTTTCCAATGAATGAACTTCTGTCTTTTGACAGTCTCTAAATTAATTTCATGAAGATCTGTCGTTCACTTCCACATGGAGGATCTACAAAGGTACAAACACTTAATAAACTGCTGTTGAAATGATTTTAAATATCCATCACCTCCACATGAGCAGTGATCCAGATCTGAATCAGCACACAAACATAAGTGGAGCTGCGAAGGAGAAGAAATCATTTAGTGCTTCTCCTCCAGCTCGACTCAGCTTTTTTACCTTTGTATCAGGGATAGAACTTGGTACCTGCTGCTCTCTGTCAGGTTCCATCAGCTGAGCTGATACTAACATGTGACGTCTACAGACTGACGGCCTCTGATCGGTCACAGAGACAGAGGGACGTCCCAAGAGTTCAACACCAAATCCTGCTGTCAGTTTTTGTGGTGATAGGATCTCATTCAACATGTCTGAAACACACAGTCGGTCAGTGAATCCAGACGTTTGTGTCTTTGGAGTCTGACCACGACCACAAAGTTCTGGACCCACAGAGAGGAGCAGAGTTTGGTCTCTGTGGTCGCGTCCTGCTCAGTCTTCTCACCTGTCTGAGACAGAAACCCTCAAACTGAGCAGCAGGTTCTCCATCTCCTCCTGGTGTGACTGTGTGTGTGTGTGTGTGTGTGTGTGTATGTGTGTGTGTGTGTGTGTGTGTGTGTGTGTGTGTGTGTGTGTGTGTGTGTGTGCACGCGTGTCACTGAGTAAAACGTCAGTTTCAAACAGTTGTTGCTGTGAAAAAAGAGCTGAGTCGAGTTGAGCTGGAACTGTGTGGTAGAGAAGCACCATCAGATCTCTGCTTCTCTGGAATTTTCCACTCTTTGCAAATTCATCCTGGGGTCAAGATTGGACCCTTTGGAGCAGGGATGTCAAATCCAGTCCTCAGGTAGTTATGGCTAATGTTCTCCAACTCACCTGAGAAGGAGTTGTCCGCGAAGCGGAGCAGAAGGCTGCTTTTCCCCACATCTGAGAGAGAGGGGTCAGAGGTCAAATGATCAATCCAAAGACATACAACATGCATGCAGCAAAGCAAGGAGACATGGAGGGGGGGCTGTCTGATTAAAGACAGAATCTTGAGGATCCCTATGATCTGTCCAGTCTTGACATGAGAGAAGTGAAATGGCCGGAAAATCCTAAAAACACAGCAGAGCAGCAGGCGCTACCAGCGCGTCAGCACTACAGAAACATGAATTCAAGCATAAAAATGGCGAAAATGAAATTTGAACTTCATTATTCGAGATCAGAAATAGCAATAGTGTTCTTATTTGGTCACAGAGCAGGCCCTGGCTACCAGAGGCTAATGCTAAGCTAACAAGACGTACAAGCTGACAGCATCCAGAGGCTAACGCTAAGCTAACAAGACACAAGCTGACAGCATCCAGAGGCTAACGCTAAGCTAACAAGACGAAGAGGCTGACAGCATCCAGAGGCTAACGCTAAGCTAACAAGACACACAAGGTGACAGCATCCAGAGGCTAATGCTAAGCTAACAGGACATAGAGGCTGACAGCATCCACAGGCTAACGCTAAGCTAACAGGACAAAGTTGTTCCTACTATAATGTGAATCGTATCTGTCTGAATGTTCCACGGGTCAGTAAACCACAGCGTCTGTTAATGTAAAGAGGAAGCAGAACCCTCGTGCAGGAGGGTTTGTCACTGTCGTGTTCCTGAAGCTGAGTGAAACACTAACTGGAGTCTCCGATGATGAGCAGCTTGAACAGATGATTGTAGTCCTTCCCGGCCATCTTCACCTCGTCAAATTAATCTCATAGGATGAGGCGACTGCCTTTCTTTCCCCGTTCTGTCCCGTTTCACCTGCAGATGTTCTCAGTGTTCGTCAAGCTATCACAGACGTTCCCTGGTGTGACATGACAGGACATTTCCAGTTCAGTTCCAGTTAATTTTGATTCCAAGTGCTCAGCCCCGACGTCCCGTCGGTGCTGCACACCCAGCGGAGGTGACTCTTTCCTGGAGCTCCTGACATGAGCGACTCATGCTTGACAGACGAGTGGGCGTGTACTTCCACCTTAGTTCCAGTTCCACCCACGGAGTCTTGTGCGGGGGAATTTCCAGCGTGTCAGTGCCCTTCTTGGCGGTAATTTGCTCACGTTTTGAGGAACCAGCACCGACGCCCTCTCGTTTTCAGTGAAGCTCCTGAGCGGATCCCTTTTGGTTTCACTTCACTGGCAGCTTGAGAAGTCAACAGTCCGGTTTCCAAAACAGGGCCACGTCCTAAAGGTGCTGGAACGACAAACACTAGTCAGATATTCAATTCAACATCACAATTTATAATTGTCTCCATGGACTTTACAGTCCACACATTGATACATCCTCTGTCCCATGACTCCACATATTAATGTTAATATTAATATTATTAAGTTATGTATTCTTCTTTTCCCTTCGACAATAATATTAATTAGCATATTGTCGTATCATAATTATCATATAAATTCATCTTCAGTGATATTAATTTGCTTATTATCATATCATAATTATTATCATATTAATTCATGTACAACACATATTTGACACACTGGGGATATTGCTGTGCATCTTATTCAAACTTTAATACCGTATTTTCCGGACTATAAACCGCTACTTTTTTTTCCGGACTATAAACCGCTAAGTTTTGAACCATGAGTCTTATACAAAGGCTATTCTGTGGATTTTTCTTCCACCACTAGGGGCGCGCCAACCGGAATTAAGATAAGATAAGATAAACCTTTATTTGTCTCACATTGGAGAAATTTGCAGTTTACAGCAGCAACAGCAGTAGCTCACACAGAAGATAGTAACAAAAAAGTAAACAATAGTAATAGTAATTAGTAAACAACAGTAATAGTAATAGTTATATAAAAAAGTTTTATAAAGAGTAATAAAAAAGTGAACAAATTAAATTTACAAATCTAACTTAGCTATTCTTAATTAGAATTAAAACTAAGAAAAATACATGCAAAAAAGAATACTTTGTCTTTAGCAGATAGAACATGGACAACAAATGACCAACTATTATTAATTATTACTTCTTCTTTCGGCTTTTCCCTCTTCAGGGGTCGCCACAGTAAATCATCGTCTTCCATCTTTCCCTGTTCTCTGTGTCCTCCACTCTGACTCCAACTACCTCCATGTCTTTCCTCATATGTCCATAACTCTCCTCTTTGGCCTTCCTCTCTGTCTCCTACCTGGTAACTCCATCTCTAACATTCTCCTACCAATGTATCCACTGTC
>JBBMJM010115559.1:2203-15225 GCA_037832705.1 Centriscus cristatus
GTCGTGACAGCTGTACAACTCTGTACGTTTACCAATACTGCCAATAAATCAAACATCCATATTAACAAAGGTGAAAATTGTGGCGTATTGGTGAGTTAAAGAACACACTCACCAATGAGCAGGACGGGGATCAGGATTACCAGACGCATTTTGGATCTCGTGTCTAAGAGGAAAAAAGAATATTGGTCCATTTAACAAGCCCGTTATAGATCATTGAAGAAATGATTTACATCTAAACTCAAACAGGCCAATGAACACATGCATCAAATCAACAACATTATGAGATTTGGCACTAATATGAGACAAATATACTTACAGGATGTGTAATCGGCAGTTGTGTGCTGTGGCTGTTGCGAGGTGAAGTGCTGCCGTCTGTCGTCTCGTTTAGATGTGCACCTCTGAGTTTTGGGACAGCCTTTATATGCTAAATGACAAACATGAAAAATGACGTGAAGGCAGAGTTGTAAATGGTTTCAAAGGGTGATCGTTCCTTCCCACGTAGGTCACGGCGGTGTATCTTTATTCAAGGATGTCAGCTCAATCTGCTGTGACTGACACAATGTCCAAAACAAACAGGCAGGTGACAAACTCAAGGAGTTAACCTGTTGGGTGGCACAAAGACAACACTGCGTGAGACAATGGCCGCTGGGGCACTACGTCAAAGACGTGCCACAAAAAACCCATTGGAATGAGTTGAAAGGTGAGAAAAAAACAGGGTTTCTTTGTGTTCATCTTTCCCTCCAAATTTACTCCGCGGTTCTGCATATGCACACATCACCTATGGGTCACTCCTAACATAGTGCGTCATGATGAAGTACCAGTACGATGTCAAAGGTCAGGAGAATATTTGTTCCGCATCATATAAATCCGTATTTTTTTTTAAAGGTCATATTTAGGTGTGTTTACGATGTGATTATTAGAAGCTCCACATGACTCCCAGCCTGGTTGATAGAATTTGTGAAAACCAATCAAGCATTGCACATTTTGTCACTGCGTTCGTCACACGTCACGGGGCTGTGGTCAGGTGAGTCATCAAATAACACTCAGGAGGGTGAGGAGGAGCTTTTATTCTTTTTCTTGACCGTATACACCACCACTACAGACATCGTGTTGCTGTTTTAAATTGTTTAAAAGAAAATAAAGGAGGGTTTTTTTTGTGCATGAACCCTTGATCAGCCTCCCTGTGGCTCCAGTGGTTGATAGTCACCGGTCATTGTCAATCCATCCATGTATAAACATTGGTTATATCACTGCACAGTGACAGTCAAGTCAAGGTTTGAACCTTTTTGAAATATCAGTGTGGTAATTGCTTGAGTTAACATTTTATTGATAGAAAGTAAGACAACTTTTATAGGCCCAAAACGACAGGAATCATGAAACAGACTGTCACACCATCAAGTCAAGTCCTTGTTTTTCTTCTGCCGTTTCACATTTGACTTCTGGCTGTCAGACTTCTGCAGCAGTGCCAGAGTGTCTCGCTTCTCAATCTTCCTGAGATGTTTCTTCTTCATTCGCTTGATCTTTGCCGTGTTCCGGATCTAACAAGAACAAAATGCACAATCAACAACTTCGACTCAGGTAGTTTCATTGCAGTGATCCGGCTCCCGGCGCTACAGAGGATGACCGGTTGTAAATACAGATTGTACGGTGTGCCATTGTATATTTCATCACTTTATAAAGTTTTCATTTTGACCTTGTGTTTATAAGATGAAATATTGGATATATTCATTACGTACCACTTGCACAATCTCCGCCTTGCGTTCATTCTCCGCACGCCGTTTCAGGTTGTCTTCTCTCCGTTTCCGCTTTTCCTACAAAGACATAACATATGAGTATGACAGGGGGGAAAAAAAAGTCTGATAATATAAATTCACTGTCAGCAGGAATCTTTAGCTTACCTCTTTCTGTCGGGCTTTCTCCTGTTTCAGCTGAAGAGAATACTGTTTCACCTGCTCCTTCTCCCGCTTGGCCGCCATCTTCTTCTCCCACGAAGTGCAGAGCTGTTTGTCTCGCACCAACGCGGAGAACCTACAAATTCATGACATTCAGCTGGTGCACAAGGAATATGAGGCTTCCACAAGTATCTTCTGCTTGTCCGAGTTAAATATCTGGCTGGGTGTCAAAGAACACGGTCAGTTAATGTCACATTAATCTTTTTATTTATATATATAAATAAACCTGTGGCAGATGGTGCTGTGATCTGTCAGGACTACTGACTGTCAGGATTACCTGCTCATTTGAACTATGAATTCAATTTACTGACAGGTCAGACAAGAACACTTATCTGCTACCTTCACATCGAGTCTATCGACTTTACTCACATTTCCAAGTACAAAAGTGCAGTAAATATAGTTTGGTGACTATTTGTAATGTTGGCAGCGGTCTTCACCTTTGCTTGTTTCGATCCTTCCACACTCGTCCTGACTTTGGTTTTCCCAGAGGAATGACTGCATTTGGCTTCGCACTCGGCCCCAGACGTGGCTTCTTGGCAGGATTCTTGGCAGGATTCTTCGCTGTTTTTTTCGGGACAGCCTTCGGGGTCGCTGGGGCTGTTTCTAACGGCGCAGATTGAAGGAGGACACCGTCTCCATTCGCGTCGGTTCGGCCCGCGTCTGTTGCAGAGTCCGATTGAGGTTCTGGCGGCTCCGGTTCGACACACACACTAGGCTTCTCCTCGGCCGGTTCCCGTTCATTCTCCTCTGGTTCTTTCTGTTCCGGAATAACAGACCTCTTGGTCCTTCTGCTGGGAGTCCTCACCGCTGCCTGGGACTGGAGTAAAGCGGCCGGTGGGCGCACCGTTCGACCGCTACGAGTCCGTCTGCATTCCACTGGGGGGTCCTGCACCTCCATCGGAGCGGTTTCATCAGAATTAACTTTCCCACCTCTCGTCATGTTTGCTAATTCATCAACCTTAACCGCATTACCCAAACTTGAATACCCACGTGTGACCAGTACCTGCTGTATACACACGTCGAAAGTTGTTTCCGGGTAGAACCTCTTCGGTCGTAATCTGGTTCACTACCGCCGCCTACTGGTGCGGAGGAAGAACAAGCGTCATGTCCTTGTACATAAACACACTTTAAACATAAACGAAACATACAATTTAAACATAAACGAAGTAATAATAATCTACGAAAATGGAAGGAAAATACAAAATACTGAGGTGTCAATAACGGATGTAAGGTGAAATGGGGGACAAAATTCGTTGCCACAACGAATCATCGAGTTCCATCTTTTCTGTTCTCTGTATCCTCTACTCGGACTCCAACTCCCTCCATGTCCTCCCTCACTGCATCCATAAACCTCTGATGAAATTCATTTTACTAATTCAGGGAACAATCGTTCCCTGAATTAGTAAAATGCAATCGTTATACGGCAATTTCCGTTTTCACCTTGCTGCCATCCTGTGGCCATAAACTGTCACTAGTCTGCCGTAATAGTGCCATGTGATTTTACTTCCGTAACACGTGACGCTCCATATTTAAACCCCCCATCTATCGTTCTCAGGGAAGTATATGAAGGAACAAAGCACCAAGAAAAGAAACGTACGTCCAAATGAGCCGCTGAAGAACGACAGGACGCGTCATGTTTCTGCTGAGAACCGGAAGTTTACTTCTACTGCTGCAGCTCGGACATTCGGTAAGTAAATTGTAGCTTTTAAAGCAACAACCGAGAACATGAACACAGAGAGAGCGACACACCATCCTCAACGATCCAACCTGCTTGTATCAGGTTACACAGTGTTAAACTGTGCATAACTGTTATCAGTGTGTTCATTCCTGTTGATGCTCACTGCAGATGATCAATACGTGATTGACAATCTTTAGGAAAGAGTTCTGGTCAGGATCACTTCCACACACTGAAGTCACCTGACATAAAAAGGTCACCCTTCAACAGGGCAGCAGTGCACTGACTCAGCTGTCTGTAGCGGAGGATGACTAATCAGTCTGTGTTGTGTTCACATGCAGCTCGGTGCCCCGCGCTCGTTCACGCTGGATTATGAGAACGACTGCTTTCGGAAAGATGGGGAAGAGTTCCGGTACATTTCAGGAAGCATCCACTACAACAGGATCCCCAGTGCCTACTGGAAGGACCGGCTGCTCAAGATGTACATGGCAGGACTGAACGCCGTTCAGATGTAGGTTCTCCTGATGTCTCTGGAGGTTTGTCGGTCCCTGTTCCACATGTCCATACAAGAACTGGAACTGAAGGAAGCAGTGCGTGATTCCTCCCAGCAACGCCGACTCCTGTCAGTCACACACAATCCCAAATCGAATGCTGAGTGTCTTAAACCTACCACAGGGCACAGGGGGGACCAAACTTATCACACCACAACACAATGTCAGCCAGATGTGACTGATGAAGTCACACAGACACAATAGAGTAAATTATATTCTAGTCCCATGGACTGAAGTTCGTCGAGTCCATGTACACCCACACCACTTTCTGTCCCTTATCTGAGTATTTGTGTGAATGAGCCTGACACTTTCTGCATTGCAGCTACGTTCCCTGGAACTTCCACGAGGAGTTTCCGGGTTTGTACAATTTCAGTGGCGACAGAGACGTGGAACATTTCCTCCAGCTGGCACAGGATGTCGGTCTGCTGGTCATCCTGCGGCCGGGGCCGTACATATGTGCAGAGTGGGACATGGTGAGAATTTGAGGAAGTTTGATCCTTCAGTGACCATCACCAAGTGTCTTTGCACCCAAACATGCCCAGACCTCAGAATTACAAAATACAGTTATTGTTATTTGGAGTACTCGGCCTTAGACTCTGTGTTATAAAACTGTCAGATCCAGCTGTGACTCAAACACCTGTTTTCGACCTCGAGTCACACATTTGACCCGTCCCATGTAATTGTGTTTATCAGGGTGGGCTGCCCGCCTGGCTTCTCAACCAAAAAGACATAGTGCTGCGGTCTTCAGATCCTGGTGAGATCAGCAGTGTGTTTCAAGAAATGATGTAAGCGTGTGTGTGTGTGTGTGTGTAACACTGGAACTTCTTTCAGGTTACATTGCCGCGGTGGATAACTGGATGGGGAAGTTACTCCCGATGATGAAGCCTTATCTGTATCAGAATGGCGGCCCCATCATCACTGTGCAGGTGGGTGATTCACCTCAGGTCTCGTAGTTTGCTGGGACGACCGCTGCAGAATGTTGTTTCCTCCGTTCACGCCTCCTTCCTGACACACTGGATAGGTGGAGAATGAATATGGCAGTTACTTTGCCTGTGATTACAACTACATGCGTCACCTGTCCAAGCTGTTCCGGTCTCACCTGGGTGACGAGGTGGTGCTCTTCACCACCGATGGCGCCGGGGTCGGCTACCTGAAGTGTGGCTCAATACAAGGTGTCTATGCCACTGTGGACTTTGGAGCGGGTACGTTCAACATCACTGCAGGTTGACGTGTCAATGGAAGAAAAAAAAAAAAAAAAAACGATCCTTTTGGCGAATTTGCCATTTGTGCTGTAATCAATATATATAATATAAGTATGTATGTACATGTATGTAATGTAAGCCAATGTGCATGCTAATGCTAACAAGCCCATGTTTATTGGAGGTGATGTTCTTCCAATGAGTGTCTGCATGCTGACATGAACGTGGCACTAATTCCTGTCTCCACATTTCCCATCTGTCCTCTTGTTCAGACAACGAACAAAGCCTTACTAGGTTAACAGCAGGACAGGAGAGTCCTGGACATTTGAAATGAATCACATCTCATGCGGAAGTTACTCTGCTGTACTGACTTTTTTTTTTTTTTACTCCTCCAGGTGCAAATGTAACGGCTGCATTTGAGGCGCAGAGACACGCTGAACCCCGCGGACCTTTGGCAAGGACTCCGTCCACTTTGCACTGACTTAAAAACCACATTCATTGTCAGCGCGTCAACGTGTTTCTTCTGTATGAACAGGTGAATTCTGAATTCTACACTGGCTGGTTGGACCACTGGGGCTCAGCTCACTCTGTTGTATCGTCTGCAGTCGTGGCCAAGACGCTCAATGAGATCCTGGCCCAGGGAGCCAACGTCAACCTGTGAGTACACACACATCAATAGCATTAATTTATCTTTATTTTTTTCTCCAACATTCCTGTGTTCATAGTATAATTTAAAAACGCATTAGAGCCGCCAATCGCAACACTAACAGTAATTCTACTCCAGTTTAAAGTAAAAGAAGTATAAAAAAATAACTTGGTGGTATAAAGTGGCAACAAATTAAAGTTAAGTCATAAGTCAAAAATATTTAGGCCTTATGTCATCGGAACATACTTACTCATGAGGTCTGTGTCCTGCTCTCTTCACAGATACATGTTCATAGGTGGAACAAACTTCGGCTACTGGAACGGTAAGAGAACGTCGTCCACTAAGATCGAGCACTCCCACCCCATGATTTGATTTTGATGCGCTCAGGTGCCAACTCCCCGTACAGCCCGCAGCCCACAAGCTACGACTACGACGCGCCGCTCACAGAAGCAGGAGACCTCACTGAGAAGTACTTTGTCATCCGAGAGGTGATCCGAACGGTATGTGCAGGGTGTTTGTTTACTGGTGTCATTAATGGTCTGTAGTATTTCATAGATAACTACGGTGTTCATGTGCCTGAAAGTTACCTAAATGTAAATTTGTCTTGCACTTCCCGGCCACCGTAGGTAACAGATTTCCTTGTTAAATACATGATCAAAAGGAATTCATCCATTTTCCCTTTGAACAGTACCGTAAAATACCAGACGCAGTGATACCGCCAACCACTCCAAAGTATGCATACGGTGCTGTTAGAATGAACAAGGTACGTGGTCAGGGGGTGTGCTCCTATATTCTTTCACGTTTAATCCCGTTTGATGGTGAAAGCGTGACGCTGCGCTCTGCTTCTGCAGCTACAGACGGTATCTGATGCCTTGGAGATACTTTCCTTCTCTGGCCCCGTCAACAGCACTTACCCTCAGACGTTCACTGACCTTAACCAGGTATGCTACTTATCTCCTCACGGGAAAAAAACACAAACTAAAACTAACTCAACTAAAGTATAGAATAGAAAGCCTTTATTGTCAAACAGATATTGCACATGTGGGAATTGCACTTGAGTAGTTTAGGATATGAGGTAGTGACAGTGTTTATTGCACAGTGGTGATCAGCAGGGATCTGTGGTGAGTGAGTGTGTGAGTTCAGGGCGGTAATGGCTTTGGGGAAGAAGCTGTTTATGAGTCTGTTTGTTCTTGACCTGATGCTCCTGTAGCGTCTTCCTGAGGACATCAGGTCAAATGAGGTAGAGCCAGGGTGGGAGCTGTCTTTTGTAAGACAGCTCCCACACCCACACCGGAGGTGTAAATGTCTGTGAGGGAGGGGAGAGGGCAGCCGAACCAGTAACACAAGTAACTAACTGGTGTTGTTCTGTAGGCTTTTGGTTTTATGCTCTACAGGACTGTGCTGCCCGTCACCTGCAGCACACCAACCCCACTGTCGTCCCCACTGAACGGCGTCCATGACAGAGCGTACGTGTCCGTTGACGGGGTGAGTTGTCCGTTTGATGTGACATGATGATTTTAAATGTTTTGATGTATTTCACTGCCTCTTCTTCTACTGGATGATTCAAATACCAATTGTAAGCTGAGGGAGCAGCTACGCCAGGGTGTGACCCTGTCCTTTTATACTTTGACCTGTACAGTGAAACCATGCAGGTATTCTAGGGTGGGTTCAAAGGAACCTTGAATTGACACCTTCATTGGCCACAGACTATTCACTCAGTTCAATGCAGTGCGTGTATTTGCAGATTTGTGGAGACCCCCACCCTCCCATGTTCTAGATGTAATAGACTGTAGCAATAATAAATTTATTGTATATGGGCAGCAAAGGGATCTTTAAGATTCAATGGATCGTGTCTCTGCGCACAGAGTAAACATACAAAATCAGGTTTTAAAGATCTAACGATGGCTGATGGGGCTGGAGGCTTCAACGGTTTTGTTTTTTTGGGGAGGATTGATACGCTGGGTTTGCTGGATGTAGTCTTCAAAAAAGTGTAAAGACTTGGTTTCACTCTGGGCACTACTCATACTTAGGTTTAAGAGGCAAAACTTGGTTACAAAGAATGAAAACGGGCTAAGTTGAACGAATGTGCAACAAACTTGAAGAGTTCTGTAGGAGCAGGAGTGCAGAAGAAATAGGAACTAAATGCACAGAGGACAAACATCTGTAGGTTGGAGCTAACGGTTAATCTTGTGCGTTAACATTCACCAAACACCACGATCCAGTGTATGAACTCTTGTAAACTACTGGCACAGAACGTATCCTGAGGTTAAAGACTAGGACTCCTAGTCCTAGTAGAGTTAACTAACATCATTTCTTTTCTGACGCAGGTCAGGCTGGACGCAGAAATGAGATCATTCATTGATGCTTAACACATGGTTTTCTTTATGTATCAGAAAGGAGTATTCACAGAGTATTCTCAATGGTATAAAATAAATGTCATAGATATCGAGGCTCTGCTGGCCCCATGGATGCTTTGGTTGATGGTGTGTGTCAGATGTAAACATCTGCATATTGAAATAACATTCATTCATCCGGTAACTCGTGTCTGATGTGATTTGAACGTATTCCACCCAAACTGTGCTGTTTTCTTTCCCAGGAGGCTGCAGGGATTCTTGAGAGGAATAAAGTCCTAAGTATCAATGTGACGGGGACAGCCGGGAGCCAGGTGGACATCCTGGTAGAGAACATGGGTCGGATCAACTATGGAAAGGAAATCAACGACTTCAAGGTTTGAGTTGCTTTGCGTGTGTTTTGTGATATTATTATTTCAGTGATTTGCGAGTGTGTGTTCTTCTCACAGGGGCTGGTATCCAGTCTGACTCTAGGGGGAGATATACTCAAAGGGTGGTCAAGCTACAGTCTCGGTGTTGATGAAGCGGTGGGCCAGGGCCTCCTCGGAAAAACAAACCCGCAGCTGAGAGACTCACCTCAGCCGGGGGCTCTGTCACTTCCAACTTTCTACGGGGGCAGTTTCAGCATTCCTGCTGGCATCCCAGATCTCCCCCAAGACACCTTCATCAACCTGCCCAAATGGAGGAAGGTATGTCGTAATTGTACAATTTGAATTCATGTTTTGGGGATGAAATTAATTGACGTTGAATTATAAAGTCGCATTGCAAAGGTTAAAATATGTACCACAAAACCTACTGGACAACAGTGCTTTTCCACTGCCCTGCATTGACACCACTAACACCTGTCACTCACCACTAGGGGCAGGTCTGGATTAACGGTTTCAACTTGGGGCGTTACTGGCCTGCGCGAGGCCCTCAGCTGACGCTTTTTGTTCCTGCGACCATCCTCAGCACAGATGTGCCCAACAACGTGACAGTCCTGGAGCTGGAAGGGGCTCCCTGCAGCTCTGGGCCTTGTACGGTGGAGTTTACGACCACGCCCATCCTTAACGCAACAGTGGCGACTGACCACATGCAGCATAGAACACCGCTGAGTCGACTGGATTTGTCGTGGGGATGATGGAACTCACTGCTGCACACTTTGCACTACTCACTCATATCCAGGCCAAATTATCACTTTCTGTCAAATTCAGTGTGTTTGATTACAAAAAAAACCCAAACTGTGACGTGTCTTGAAAATGTTTAGCCATTGAACATGAAGTGCATTTTTACATCATTGATTTTATACTTTTATTCAAAAAGCCTTATTTCTCTTTACAAAGGGCAAGGATTAGGGTGATTATTTCTATGAAAGCACCACCATAACACAGTGTTAAGTTGAATAATGACATTACTTGAAAAAAATATCAGGGAAATTCTGTATGTATCTATCAGTCAATGTTCCTGTTGTTTATAATGAAATTATTGTCTTATACTTAAACCTGTCTGATTTTGTCTTTGAATGTAAAAGAATTCCTTTTCTTTCCCTTTTTATGAGATACTTTGAGGAATATGTTTCACTGTCAAATAAATATAATAATCCATTATCAGATCGATATAAATAAAATAAAAGAATATATCCGAATTCAGTTAGTTTCCAGTCGTTTGCCAGCATTTCCCGATTTAAAAAAACTGCCAGGTGGGGGCGGTAATGAGACGTTCGTAGGCAAACGCTGCTAAAGAGGAATAAGACGAAGAAGGAAAAAAGGACGGGAGCAACAACAGAGATCCGTAGAAGAAGAGTCTCAGGCCCAACAGCCGGACGTTCATCTGTAAGGAAAATACCGCAGTTTTCGTGTTTCCGTGAGAATGTTTGAGTGAAACTGGGTAACCGACCGTTTGACAGTTGAATGAACAATAGGATAGTTTGTTTGTGTGTGTGTTTGTTTGTTTGTGCGAAAGAAGAAATGCAATGCGACCGTTTAAGGAGCTAACATAGCAAATATTTGTCCTGTCTTGAGTAATTGAGTAGTTTTCTCCATTCGCAAACCACTTTTAGCAGGTAATCTAGCAGTAGATGTTTGCGCACATTGGTCTCATTGGGTCCGTTTTCTGTTTGAACTTAAGAGAAAAAGAACTGCTAGGTGAAGCCTGCTCGTCCGTCGAGGTAAACATACGAAATTCGTTCAACTCCTAGGTCGAAATTTTACTAAACGAGCTACACATAACTCTTAGCTGGAATTAGCTTCTGCGGCCTACATTCAAGATTCAAGATGTTCTTACTCTTCTCTTCACATAGACAGGGAAGATTAAAAAATAAATAAATAAAACCAACAAGATGTATGAAACAAACTGTCCGTTTTGAATTTGTCTTAACATGACACACCGCCAAAGAGGATATATGATTGAATATATTGTGCCAATGTTTTATTTTAAACCATTTCTCATTCTTATCTGCAGGTTTTGAGGGGTAAAATCCCTCATGATGCAGCACAGATGCTGTAAAAAGTCAAATGTTGGAGTACATCCATAGGATCGGACAGTAGCTCACAGACATGTGGTGGTACCACAACACCAAGTGGAAATACATTTTTTGATCATTTCAACTGCACTCCTGTCCTGTTTAGTTTTTTCTATCAGAGAATCTTCCCCTCGCACTTTCACATTGACAATGGTGGACAACCGCTATGCTACAGCTCTGGTCATCGGCTCTGTGTTGAGCCTGCTGGCCACCGTCTACCTCTCTGTGGCTGTGGGAACCCAGCACTGGTACCAGTACAGCAGCCCGCCAGTCAAACTGGAGGGCAGCAACGTATCTGAGCTCCGAGAGGAATTCATCAATGGAGAGTTAGATGAGAGGGCTTACAGCGACACCATGTTTCGACTCAACGGCACTCTGGGTCTGTGGTGGAGGTGCATCCTCGTGCCCAGCCAGTCACACTGGTTCAAAGAGCCGGGTATGTCTTTAATAATCTCTGAAAACAGCAATCCTCTGCAGTGGTGAGTTTACATCTTCAAGTCACATAACTAATCATGTATCGTCGACTCTAGATCCGAAAATGGTGACGCGGTGCGTAAGCTTCACTCTGCCTCAGCAGTTTGCTCCAAAGTACAAACAGCTCGGGAACCAGAGCAGCGAAGAAGATTGGCTCCGGACATGTGAGTCTTCATGAGCTCCTCTGATTTTAGATTTGTTGCTAGGATGGATGTTGTTCTCGCTAGTTCTAATTTGTTGTTATTTATTTATTTATGTTATAAATTGGGACAGTTTATCAGGCAGCAGCCATTGTTTTTGGTTTAAAACTTTCTGTTCTTGTCTTCATGTGCAGACTTATGGCGGTGCCAGTTCCTCCTGCCGTTGGTCTCCCTGGCCCTGGTGTTCCTCAGTGGCCTCGTCGGCGTCTGTGCCTGCCTGTGCCGCAGCTTCACACCGACCCTGGGTGTTGGGGTGCTCCATCTTATGGCAGGTGAGAGACATGAACATGAAGAAGCTCTGACCCTGTCTGCTACCACACATGTGCAAGAACAGGGCCAGTCCTTTAACTCACCTCCTGAAGTCAGCCACATGTTTTGAGATGAGCAGGATGAGCTGCTTGGTGACGGGTACCTACGTGGGGTGTGACGTACAGACTCACTAACTTTTGTAGCAGTAGCTGGAGGTGCAATGCCAACAAATCCAGAGTGTTGTGGACGTTTGCAGGAACAGAAGAGCCGAGTTCTCCCGTAGGTTTGTTGTGATACAGTATTCTGCTTTATGGCACCTCTCAGCACACCCGTTGCTGTGGAAACGTTCCGGTGAGGTTGCAATGACCAGTCGCAGCTTTGCATAAGGGCGCACTGTTCTGTGTCTGGAACATTCTGTTACAAGTGGACGCATGTAGTTGCCTGTTACTAGTTGTTGATTGTGGAATGTTTGGTCTGGACTTGAGAAGACACTTGTCAAAATGATTATGACTGCAGACACATTAGTTATTCCCATAAAGCCCGACCCTCGTGAACAAGGGTTTATTCCAAACCGTTTACATCCTGGTGTCGGTGTTCATGCCTCCTCTCTTCCTCAGGTCTTTGTTCTCTGGGCACCGTCTGCTGCTTCCTGGCTGGCGTGGACCTGCTGCACCGCTACTCTGCGCCTCCAGATAAAGTGGAGGGATCGCTGGGATGGTCGCTCTATCTCGCCCTTATCTCCTTCCCTCTGCAGATGATGGCAGCTGCGTTGTTCCTCTGGGCGGCCAGGAGCCACCGCAAGAACTACACGCGCATGACGGCCTACAGGGTCGCCTAGAGGAGTCCGACGACGTCTGACGTGAGGACTTCACCCGACGGTGTACAAGGGTTTCCGGCTCAGGTTACATATCCCTCATGTGTAAATAAGAAACAGGCCGGAGTTCACCAGTATGTAGCTACTCATCATAAGTGCTCAGAAATGAACGGTTCAGTGTAGTGCTGGGCGGTATGACCAAAAATACATATCATGGTATTTTTCAAAGTTATATCGGTGTCACTGTATATCACAGTATTTTTTTCTTCCATGCACGACTGTGTGTTGACCACATTTTTCATGATTTCCTTTCATGATTTCCTTGTAAAAATAAACTACATCATGTAAACAACCACTGAACATTAATCACAGCACCTGTACTCTGGAGTTGAGACATGTAAACAAACAGAT
>JBBMJM010115575.1:1754-15224 GCA_037832705.1 Centriscus cristatus
CGCTGCAACAACGCAAGGATGAGGGGGGCAGGAGGTCGTGACCTCAGTATCGACATCTTGGTGGGGGTATACACCCCGAAAAAAGAAAGGGAGAAGACAATTGAGCACTCTCCCTTCGCTCCGACCCGTCCGTCTCCTCCCGCTCTCCACCCTCAGCGACGCCACATCACATTGAACAACGGACACTTTGATCAAAGGGGAATTCCAGCTCGCTGTCTCTCGCCGTCCCGATCTACTCGTACGCAGTGAACTGGAGTGAAGGGTGGAGGACATAATGGTTATTCAGGTCCTGGTGTACTGATTAGGACACAATGGAGCCTCATGTTGTGTCAGTTATGTGTGTGTATGTGTGTGTTAAAGCATCCTGTTCTCGCCCGACCTCGACAAACACAGAATGCCCACCCTGCACAAGCCTGATGTATGGCCCTGACCCTATAGCAGGTGGCGTGAGGGCCACAATCGCTTGGAATCTGTTACAGGCCGGCTGGGGAGACGCCGGCCAACGGCACGGCTTGACCCAAGAAATGGCAGAGGTGACAGCGAGTCATTGTGCGCTCGCGTCCTCGGTCAAAAAAGTCTAAAGTCACATGTCTGAATCTTTGCATTCGAGCCCAATGTGAGGCTGTTTCATAACGTCATTGTTTTTAGAAAACATGAAGACACAAATGGACGTTCCCCTCTCGTGTATGAACTTTATGTGAAATCTACAATCAAAATAATGTGCCACCGTATTCAAGTGACTGAGCACCTCTCAATCTTACTTGTAATTCTATTCCAAATCAATCAACTCCCAATAATCACAGGAATGTCGTTGAACAAATGTCATTCCTCACTTGATGAAATGGACCTGTGTAAAATGGAAGTTTCTTTGTCCAGCTACTTCCAATGACTTGTACAAAGAAACACTGTCCGCTCCGACACACACCTTTTCCTTTTCTGCTTCTCCGCGTTGTAGCCAAAGAACTAATGCAAGTTTATTTGCTTTTATAGACTTGGGGAGAAAGCCAAGTCGTGAGACTCGAGTCCAAGTGAAACCACGAGCCGTTGTGTGTTCAAGTCAAAGTCGCTGTGCGAGTGTTTAATTATTTTCTTGGGGTTAGGTCCATGCCTCCCACAAATGGATTCCGACTGTTGGGGTCACGGGGGGAAAGTGACACAAGCAAGGAGGGATAATTCAGAATAAATCTAAAGGAGTCTTGGTCATTGATGCGATGAAATATAACATGTGCTGCAAAGACTGGTGAAAGATGGAGAGGACTGAAAGAGTCTGAGCGCAGCTGATGGGGGATCTGTGGTGCTGCTGCTGCTGCTGCGTCTGCATGTTGCATCGGTGCCACATTCTATGCTCCTCTGGAACACGAGCGGTCAGCGAAGTCGCTGCATTCGTACTTGGGCCTTTAGTTTGTCTTCTGTACATCTGTGCTGTCTCACTGCTCGTGGGGTTCTTATCCTGAATACATATACACACATTCAGTGACCGTCGCTGGCCTCGGGTCCACATTCATCCACAGCAGAGGAAAACCCTCAGGCGAGTGTATTCGTGTAGCAACCACACGTGCTTCACAGAGAAATTATAAGAAACATATCACAGACACAAAAATGTGTTCCACATGTGAGCGGCAGTAAAGCTGAAAGGCGGCTTCGCCGTGTTGGAGTTCTGGGAACACGTTGACGTTGACACGACGAGGTCAGACAAGAAAACATTTTGATAACAGATGGCCGGACGGGTCGTAATTCATTGTTCTTTGTATTCAGAGGACGGTGGGATTAATATGATGTCGTTTCAGAAAGACGATCTAATTTGACATGTTTATTTTTTGGTATCAGGCTAATTTGAGGTCACCAAAAAAAAAAAAAAAAGAAAAAAAATCACCCTGGGCATTAGCTGTGACAATTGCTGGAGCAAAGCAGGTTCAGCAGCGAGGACTTTGTGAGGTTGGGCTGCAGCGTCAAAACAGGGCGTCAGTGTCTCTCTCTCCCCCTGCAAGGCCGGAGTTTCCTCTAACCACCTGATTCAGCACCCCACATCTGCCCTGAATTAGCATGCTAATGGACGTGCCCAAACCCCCGGAGCCGACCAGCAAGGGGCCGAGGCAAACAGATCCCCATGACACACCGACTAATGCAACCAGACGGTCGGCCCACAGGAACGCCTCACATGTTCCACGGAGGGAATGCAAAACATCCTGCAGTCAGCAGCACCTATACAGTGCACATCTGGGCTACAGATGTACCGTCAGCAGTATAGGCGCTTCTCTTCTGTTATGCATGCGCGCTCGGATGATGGTGTGTATGACGGCGTGCATTCGTATTTGCACAGCACACATTGTTTTTGTTTTTTTTTATTTCCAGACCTATGCACACATGTGTGTATGTATACAACCAAATGGGCCGTAGCAGCAGCCGCAGCAGCAGCAGCAGCAGCAGCAGCAGGTCTGTGGGTGGATGGAGAGCGGATCAGAGGCTCTCCATTGGGAGATGGATTGTGTTTGGAGAGTCATGGAGGCTCACTGTGAAGGTGAAGGAGTGGTTTCAGGTCAGCGAAAGGCAAACGCACAGAAGGACAGATGTTCTGATCACTGCTGATCAAACTCTCTGGACAAACAAGAAAGAAAACAAGGGGCGGGAGAGATTAGCGAAGAAATACTTTTCAGTGCTGGACAGAAAGCAGATCTGCCTTAGGCGTTCTAAATCATAAAGAACGTCCCTTCATCGTATAAAACAACAGGATTTAATACGTCGACGGCCATCTGAGGACCCAGGATTGTCGTCTGCACTGTCACTGTCACAAGAGACGACTTATGGAGGTTCTCGGCCTTCAAGGTTACTTCATCCTGGTAGAATAGAATAGAAAGGGAACAATCACATCTGTACTGTCTTATTTGTTCAACATTAGCCGACAATTCCTTTGAAAGACAAACAAAAGGATGCATCGGTTTCACTCCATGACCTTCCAAGTCCAGCTGAATTTCTGCCTTGCGTCACACAAATTAAGCAGTTAGCATCATCATGGCAAACTAACTGCGGCTGAACCCTCACAGCTGCTTCAGATCTTTTGATGAGACATAAACTCAATAATAGATATGTTCATATTTTGGTTAGGGTCACATGGAAAAGGAACGGGACCTCTCTGCCTCCTGATTTCTCATGTGCTCATTCTTTGGGGCCCTGGTTGATTAGTTTAAATGAATTGTCAGCAATTATGTGACTAAATTGTTGTTTGACAGCAGTTTGTCTGTTTCCCTTAAACAAGGCTGAGGTTGGAAATTAATCTAATTTTGAAGTTAATAAAATCATGTTCACTGGAAACATCTAAAGATACCAGTACTTCTTGGAATAATCTGGAATGTTTCTTATATTATTATTATCACTAAAAAGTCCAATCAGGCTCAGCTTCTTTCCCCTCTGTAGAATGTAAATATTTCAGAAGTTGAACGAATGTCTCCATTCCAGTCCATTCAGTGTTTGTAGGTTGGAGCGTTTGAGTTTCCACATCAGTCTGGTGTGATGAATTAGCTGCGATATCACAGAACATCTCAAGCAAGCTTTCGCCGTTCAGATTGTTTTATTCTCGTGTCAGACTCTTCACATGTGTATGTCATCAAACTCCGTCTGCTCCAACTAGAAAAGGAAAAAAAAAAAAAAAGATATGTCAGTGCTTTTTGTAAAAGAGTATCTTTTCACAGCATTTGCTATTGGTGAAGATTTCACAATTTAGTAACAATGACAGATGTATGTTGGATGTTTTTTTTTTTAATAGCTGGATTACTCACGTTTGTCAGCTAACGAAGGTGCAGTTCTCTTGACATCCACTAGGTGCCACTTGTGTTCTTTCTGTTTCTGCTGGTGACTCGCCAGCAGATCTGGAAACCAACATGGAAAACCAGCACTGTCTTTTCCTACTGTGACAGCATCAATCGTAATCCAACACGAGATGTAACATTGTGGTGACATTCAATTTGTGTACGTCTATAAACAGTGAGACGGAGACCGATACAAAGCTGGAATCACATTTATTGCAAGTAGTCGTTCACATACAAGGTATTTGTCCTGTTTTACTTTGAATGATCAAGGGGTTAAAAAGAAACATCTAGTTAATGATATGCAGTAATATGACAGAAACTACACATTCTGTGAAACAAAGAAACTACAACAGAGACACATGCAACATTACACTGTACAATATGTATTCAGTGTCCTATATGTAAGTTACATATCATGTTTCTGAATGTGAACAACAAGGTGCCGGAGGCTGATTCCCTGCCAAGGATGAAAAACCCTGGTGAATAACTGGAAACAGCTTCAGCTGAAAAGTGCTGTGGCTCGGAAAGAAAATTTTCCAGGCATTGTTGCAGTTTGTCATTAGGCCCCTGTTTCTCTTCCTCTTTGGCACGTTTGTGTTTCCCCAGAGGGACACACAGGGCGGTGTTAAAGAAGTCCTGTGGGATGGCGAGATGAGAACAAGGTAAACACATGAGGGTGGAAGTGGTGGTAAACTGGTCAAACACTGTCGGGAAGGTATCAAGGAAACATGAATTTCATGTACACTAAGATCTGACACGTCGACGTGTTAGCTAGCTGGCTAACTAATCATTACTTTACCGCCTGAAAATATGTTCGAGGATGGTTTCACCTCAAATAATTCAGTTTGAAAGGAAAATAAACATATTTATTGAATCTGTCAGATTTGAGGAAGAACATTAAAGTTGTACTTGCTGGTAGAAATACACAACCTGTCCCAACAGTTGACATGGTGACTGTAGACTAGCTAGCTAACTATTATCTGTTGCTTAAAAAGATATTGAAACTCAACATTTTGATGTCTTCACTTGAAACTTGATTTAGTTTGAACAGCGCAATTGTGTCAATGTACTTTGGACTCTGTACAACAGAACGCCCTCTGTCCTTAAGACCCGCAATCAGGGGTGGCGAAGAACTGCCAGGGAATCCTTGTCACAGTGTGAAAAGACAGAAACGTCAGGAGGAACCACAGACAGAGGGATCCCTCTCCCTGGGACGGACGCTCCAGGTGATGACGGTACTGAGGTGAAGCTATAAATAAAGGAGATTCAGCTCGTAATAGTTATGATGTGATTGGGAATAGGAAAGACGGATCCAAAATGAAATGTAAAGGTGATCCAGGCCTTTAGCGCTGTATAAAAACCATCACCGCTGACATAATGCTGTTTTTTCTTTCTCTCTCTCTCGATGATTTATCTTTTTATGGCAAACAGTCTGGTTGAGTCTACCAAAGCATGAAGACCAGAGTGGAAAGAAGCTGTAACTCACTGGGGCCTAAATATGAACCGGGAGATTGTGAACCTCCAACTATTTCTTCCAAGCAATTAACAGAAAGAGAGAAATACTGGGACATTTGCTATCTCTTAGGGTGAAATATCTATCCGGTTGTCAGAAAAACTATGGAAGGAAGATGTGAGGGGAGGCATGAATAAATACGGTGGTGGAGGCTGGCAGACAGGCCTTTCATGGCTCTTAATTTACCGACAGAAGCTGCATCTCACCAGCTGATTAGGGAACCGCAGTGTGTTGTTTTCCATTCATGTTTTATGCGTGCTATGAGTTCATGCATGTTGAGGAAAGAAGCGTGCGGTGGATTTAATCTCTTTTCTCCTCTCCTCCTGTTGAATGAAAGAGTGCGCGCGCTCAGGTTGTAATTACAGTAATGAATGATTTTGCTCGACTTTTTTTTTTCCGCCCGTTAACATGTTTTCGGATGCACACCTCCGCTTTCCTCATCCCCATCTTCACTGTTCCGCTGGATGTGGTTTGGCTGCTCTGGCCTCTTTGTTTTTGGTAAGGAGATCCCCTGTTTATGTGGAGGTGGGTGTCCCTGGATGTTCTTTTTAACCACATTTTCTCTTTGATCTGCTCCTCCCGCTCCTGCCTCCTTCTGAGGGCACCCACCGAAAACATGACTGCCGCCTTTATGTGTGCACAGGGAGGTGTGTTCATCTCCATCACAAACGCAGTGATTTCTGTGTCTTCGGCACCCTGCATATATATGTAATAATGAGGCGTTTGATGACTTGAAAATTGAAAGATCACGTCATCCTGCGTCAGTTCTCTTTCCGCACCTGGTCACACAGCTCTGTACTTGAGGGAATTGCACTGCGTTTATATAAATATGGAAAAAGTCATTATGTTTTTCCTGCTCTACACTGAAGCTTTATGAGTGACCTCTCAGGTCGACGGGGGCTGGTTTCCCCCAAGCTCCTGGGGTCCAAAACAAACACATTAAAGCAGCTTTCAGTTGCTCAACACCAATGCAACAGGCTTCCTGATAATGTCTTAAGCTACGCCAGAGCTGTTTGTCGCAGCTTTTTACTTAACTAATAAATAAATTAACAGCTTCTGGTTGGTTTAATCTGTTCAGGTGCAACTTTCTCAGCACTAAAGAGACACGTTTGTGGAATGTATGTGGAACCTGCATGACCAATAAACCATTTTTCCAGGACCTGCTGGACCATGTAGCTATAATTCTGAATGTAATAACTGAAAAGTTAGAGCCAAAGAACAGAAGATGTGGCAGGTCCCACTCTACATTCATGCCCCCCACCCCCCTTTTTACACATGAAATGAAAAGTCCTTCTTAATGTGGTGTCCAAATGTTCTTCTGCTGTGTGCTACCTTCTGAATGAATGGTGCTACCAGATACCTTTGCTTTGCTGAAAGTGTTAAATCATCCTAAACGTGATTTTGTCCAGTTTCCCTCAAATTTCATGACCGAAACATAATGGAAATAATCAGCATTGGTCTTCTGATGTTGCTTGTTTCTCGCTTAGGCCCTCCCACTGTCACCATGACAACAAAAGTCCTTTTACAGAAGCAAAACCGTGCATTTACTATATTTGAAATGTTTCAGTTAAGGAAGTAAGACATTGCATAGTTAGAGGGATAAAAAAAGGAAAGAAATGGTTTGCAAAAAAAATAAAAAATGAAGAAGTGATGAAGAGTCAAGAGACTTGGATATCACCTGTCTTGCAACAAATCCCCACATCCTCTTAATGTTAAAAGCCCAAGTGTGCAAAATTACACTGCGTCTGGATTGATGACCCCCAAGCAAACAGGCCTGAAGTCTATCAGCACGCATCTATCTCTGCCTGGCCTTTCGCCCTCACACCTCCGTGCGCTCTGGGTCACAGCTGGGCCGCTCCTTACAGATGTGCCGAGCGTTACATGCCAGACAGAGTGAGCAGCGAGGAGCTCTGAGCCTTCCTGTCTCTTGTAAACTCACCCCCAGCAAAAACAGCAAAGTAGTGGGAGGAAAATTGATATGAGAGTCTGTGAACCCTGGTTCCGCAGGCAGTTCACGGAAAGTTGAGTCAAAAGTGCAGGACGGCTCGTTAATGCCTCTCTTCCTCAGTCGGCTTGAATGGAGTACACGAGCTACAATATCCTCCCTGAAGAAAACATCTGACGCTGTACGTTAGAGTCTTCCTAATGCAGAAAAGGTGTCTTACAACTGGACTTCCACGGGTCTCCACAGTCAGTCCAATGCATCAAGTACATGTATTCCAGGGGTCCAGGAGAAAATTTGTGAGTTTGTGAGTTGGACAAGTCGACTACAGTTTGTTTGGAATGTGAGACCATGCATTGCACATTTACATTCACCGAACCCGACTGCAAACGGACTGTTCATTTACGACCGGACGTAACAAGTTTGACTTGTGAGTCGCGTTCTTTTAACAAAACACTGAAAAAGGGGAGACTGATGTTGTCCTCAGTTCCTGGGATTGTTGTAACCATGACAACCAAGCCATGTTGTTCCGCTAAACTTAAGCTAACCGGTGTGAAACCATAGCGTTGTCACATTAGTTATCATGTCTGGAAGCATAAAACCGCCATTTGTACATTGTTTATGCTCGTGTGTTTACACACATTCCTTTTTCTGCTAAGTTACATTATTCTGACAGAAATATCTCAGAGGCCCTTATTGATTTCAGAGAGAAAGTTGTGTGGCGATGTGCTGCTTAACACACAGATTTTTATCTTCCTCCATCCAGATATGTCAGATTATTCTCATATGTGTTAACAGAATCATTGCAAACAATAGTCCTGTTCATCATTCCACAGATTATCACCACTACCTTTATTCGCCGTGTAACACAACCTGTTGGGATATGTTGACACGCAACCAACATTCGTCACGTCTCACTTTAACCAGACTGTCTTTAAAAATGCATATCCTTCATTATAGGAGAGCGAGAAACAAACCCAAGCGCAGGAGACGCAGGAAGTGAGCCGCGGCATCCATCAGTTCACGCCAGGCCTGTCGATAATAACAACAGGGTTTAAAATGAAACACCCCACGAAACACAGCGAGTGGTTTTAATTAGCACGGCAAGCTGATGATGCTGGAACGCTCAACCAAGGAGCAGCCACAATGGACGGGAACAAGGACTCGGCATGGAGCCCTCCCTCATATCCCACCCTGCGTCGTCCTCCGTCCAGTGATCCCATCCTTCGCTCCTCAGCTTCCCTTCACAGCAGAGCTGGGAGAGGCATGTAAATCTGGCCCCCTTTGAGCAAGCAACAGGCACCGGAGAAAATAAATCTGTCAAGGTTCATAGTGAGTTCAGCCAAGCCGCAGCTTAAGGCTTTCTTTCTCTCCTACCACCCCCCCCCACCCCCCTTTCCAAAACGACTGCTGTCTCTGTTGCATCCATCTTTCCATCGCTGTCACTCTTGCTCCTTCTTATGGGTTCCGTCCCATCATTGGTGCTCCGTCGTTATCTGTTCCTTTCTTTGCCCTGATTAGGTGAAGTCCCATTACAGTGATGTCATTGTTCTGATACGTTTGGGAAGGAAGAACGACCGAATTCTCCAGTGTTCTATCTGGTGCGGTCTGAATCCCCTATACTTGAGTCTAGTTTTCATGTTGTTTGAAGCACCACGACGGGCCTCAGTGCCACGGACCAGCAACTGCAACCCAAGAGGTTTCCTACAGTTCGAGCCACATGACAACAGTAATCATGTTACAGTGAGCCACTGGAGAAGAACAAGAGATTAAAGTTTTCTCTTTGTGGGTTTGGACGACGCCTCTTACATTTCAGAGAGACGAATCTGCATTTAATCTCATTTTTAGAGCAGCTGTGTTGGACAAACTGTAAAAGGCAGAATTGAAAATCAAAAGCAGAACTGCAACAGTTCCTCTATGCAACGTCTTTTTTTCATAGTCAGTGTTTCTATTAACTTAGGATGGGACTGGAAGAAAAGAAGCCTTCAGAATAACTTGAGATCCTGACATGTCAAACAGTATTTCCATCTCTGTTTGTGGTGAAATCTAAACATCGGGCATCGAGCTTGTTCAGCAGTTCTGGCGGAAGATCTGCAACTCTTGAGTTGTCAGAGACATATTTAGTTTAAAGAAGTTTGCTCGATAAATGTTTTGACTAAATGTTTTGTCCCTTCATCTCAACACCGCGAGCATGAAGTGGATATGATGACGCTGCAGCACAGAAACCCTGCGTCTCACTGATCAGCAGTTTGCAAGTACTTAATAAAAAGTGGCAAAAACGGATCGATCCACGAGACCTGTCTCCATCATGTGACACTGAGCCGACCACATCTGGAAACTCAGCTGTAACAATGTCCTTCTGCACGTCAGTCCCGTATAAACGAGGTGAGAGTCACAAATAGGTGCTAACAAGTGTTACGCAAAGTGTTTTGTCTAAAACTTTCGGGGAAATATAAACATCAAACTATTTCCACAGAGAAATAATGTTTCCAGAAATATGCTGACTCATTGTCCGCAGATTACTTATAAACCTGTTTCAGATGCTGGTTTATGAAAAGACGTCGCGGGAGGACAAGGAAACAAACATGTTTTGTAATGTGTGCTGCTCTGTGACTCACTGTGCACGTTGGCCACTTCAGCTCGGTTCTGCAGGAACACTTTATTCTCCTTTTACAACGTTAGCTTTTAGCATTAACTGACGTCCTTACAGCTAATGGCCAGCTGGGGAAAAATAAGTGTGCTGGCTGTCTGCTGATGGACTTTTGCCTATTGCAGTACTTGCAGAAAGGATAGTTTATGGTCACATCAGCCCCATTTCCACCGAAGCAACACTAGAACATCGTCTTTACAAGTTTCAAGCTTGAAATGAACCAAACAGACAACCGAGTCAACCTGTAGTCATGAACTGTGAACGGAGAGGGACGGAGCGATACTCTTCTTCCAGCATCTCCCTGGTGGATCATGTCAGACTACTCTGTGTTGACACTGCGAGGACGTCTCTGATGTAGCTGTTTATCGCAAATGGACAGAAAGTTTTAAAAGAAAGGAGGAGGAGGAAGAGGAGGTGGTGGTGGTGGTTGTGTGTGTGTGGGGGGGTCTGGTCACTGAGTACTTCCAGACCTCTAATGAAGACGCTTGAGAGGACACAGTGTTCAACCTAACCCTATAAACTTTGACCTGTGACACAGCATAGGACTGAGCTCAAGAAAAAAAAAAGGGGGCTTTGGCAAAGGAGGACAAGTCCTCTCGGATTGGGTAATTACACAACGGCCTTCCAGCACATTTGCAGTTTCACTGCCCCGCTGGAAGAAACACTTTCACACCATAAACCAGCTTGAATTGTGGAAAATATCAGCTTGAAGCAAACAAGCAAGAAAACAAAGGTCTCATTGTAGCTAAAAGTCCATTTCAGATCTGAGGAAAGTGTCAAGCATGTGAACTGTGTTCACATTACAATGACATACAATAGTATTCATTCATTCAAATCACTGCGCCTCGGTTAATGCTTCCAGTACAAATTGTGCCAGTAATTCTAGGTAACCCCCCCGCCCCCCTCCCCTTTGTCTGTCATTAGCTGCCCCGTATCCTTATCTCTGGAGCTTGGACAAGACCCATTCCTCTGATATTATTCATGTCTTCCTCACTAGAGTCCTCCAGTAGTGTACAGATACTTAATCCCTGACCTAGAGGAGGGAGGACTCTCAGTTTATTCAGGGAGTGTTGGGAGTTTTAGATTACATTGGCGCTGTAATTAAAAGGCCCCTTGACTGATAAATAGAAAGAAGCACACTCTGACTGGATGCACATGTTCATGCACGCGCGCGCGCACACGCACACACACGCGCGCGCGGGTGCGTAAAACCTCCATGCAATTTTTATTGTCACACAAGAGTAACAAGCTTGAAAAATCTGGTCGACGACGATAACCCCTGGTGAGAATCAAAGAGTGCAGTCATCTGAGAGCGCTGGGACGGTTGCAGCATCACCAAACCCACGGGGGTCGGACCTGACATAACAAACACAATCAAACAGGCTTGATCCAATCCTCTTCAAACAACCGCTAATTTCATGTTGCGTCTTTGAGCGTGAATGCCCAACTGTGTTTGCTCTGTTTGCACTCTGACCCCTGTCCCTCATCCCTGTAACCCCCTCCTCATCCTGCAGAGCTCAGTCCAGCTTAGGCCGCCCCACTCAACAGGACAAACTGCAGGCCCCCTAATCAGCTCATTTGGAGCAGATCAATGGCACTGATGACAAGAGCCTCGGCGGAGACTGTGGACCAAATGAGGGCCGAACAAAACGCCCTTCTTACGCGTTGGCCTTGGAGCAAATAACCCCTGGGTGAGGGGGTCAGGAGGTTGATGACCTGGGTGGGTGAGGCGGTGGAGGTGTCCGACTGGGCCTGAGAGGGTGGATGTGTGTGGTGGTGGTGGTGGTGGTGGGGGCGGGGATTCCCTGCTGGTGGGCCAGCTGAACAAACAGCTCGCAACAAGGCCGGGCTTCAGGATGCAGAGACACAGAGCTCCAGCCATGCAAGTCTGATTTCAGATGCAGCAGTCCAAGTCAGACTCAAGACCTCCGGCAGCATGACACTGAGCTGCATTCTTCTTCTGAGAAAGACTCATCTGATGCATACATACCAAAACGAACATGATTTCATTTAACCCTCAAGGAAACGCACACGCACATCCTCATTGCAGGCATTTTTGCACGAGCAGAATCAAACGCACACACAATGCCGATTTCATGCCAACTTCTCGATTTCCAACATTCCCAGTCTCCGTCTTGCGTGAAGCACAAAAGACCAGTGTCTGTGCAGCTTCCTTACAAAATAACACTCGTCTATCTTCTAGCTATTGATCTTCACTGGTCTGTTCCACCACAGGCCTTCCACTGTCCTGACTGACTTTACAGCTCTCCAGCATCTCCTAAACGTCTGTCTCTGTTGGCATCACCCAAAGCCTTCAGACATTCCAGGAACACCCAATATCTGCACAGCGTTTTTCAAGAAGCAAATCTTTTTTTTTGCAACTCTGTTTATGTGAAAGCCTGGAGCAGAGGCAGCTGGACGTGACTGGAAGGATGTTGGCGCTGTTTGTTACTGGCTTGGAAAACAAGAGTCAAATAACAACAAGGGATAGAAATTGTCCAGATGAAACAGACTTTAAACACATATGAGCCTTGATCGGCTCAGGTCAACCTGAGTCAAATTCACAATTGTTGTTTCTCTAGTTCTGACAAAACAGGGTCACAGGCAGCTATGGAGGGGGTTTGCGTAAAATGCACACACAAAGTTGGACACACAGACCTTGTTTGGGGCAGTGTGGGGATGGTGGGGAGCGGGGGGAGGGGGGGCAATCTCTGGTAATGAGTGGCACAGATGAAAGAGTTGGCTCTTTACGAAAAAACAAACTTCAGCAGTGGAGCCGTTGTTTGCAGGCTGACCTCTGAGCCTCTCAGTGGGCACATTGTCCCCCGACGGATCCCCTCTGACAGCTCGTCACTCAACTCCACTGTCTTACTCGGCCAATCGGAGCCCGAAGCTGGCAACCCTCCAGGACAACTCCCCCCTCTTCAGGGATGTCAGAATTTACGTTACCGTGCGACAGCGAGACCGTCAGTAACAGATCATGTCCACATATTGAATTCTTGTAACGTAATTGTACTTGAATTCCTCTAGCGACTAAAATAAATAAATTCACATTTCATCACGAGTCAGAGAAAGCTCGTCCAGTAACGTCTCGTTTTCCCAAATCACTGGAGAGACAGTCACTCTCCAGATGTCTTCACCTTGAACTATTTTAGCACCAAAGAGGGATGCGCCCTCACCTGTGTTCTCTCTCTGGGGCTCTTCGCCCATCTGTGATGGCAGAAAATGGGACAACGCAGGACATTCAGTGTCACACTCAGTGGCCCTTCTTTGGGGATGGACACACCGATGGTCTTTCTGTTTCTGAGGAACGCTGACTTCTAGAAGGACAAGTCGGTTTGTATCGACATCCAACTTCCTTACTCTTTTAAAAAGTCAGAATGTGGAACCCTTTAACGTGTGCGTCTGCTCTGATGTGAGGACAATGCCACTGTTGGTCTTAGTTCCTTAACCTGGTCAAGCAGAAAGAGGTTAAATACAGGTAAACACACACACACACACACACACTGTAGACATTCCCTGAGGAACAGTGTGTGGAATCTATGAGGTGTCAGAAAACCCT
>JBBMJM010115581.1:0-11478 GCA_037832705.1 Centriscus cristatus
CAGATATGTTTGGCCTTGAGCAATACAGACTGTCAATTTTCAATGGGATTGCTTTTTATCATTTTGACAGGCAGGAAATGGCACAGAAAAAAAAAAATCATTCCAAGGATGCTTATTCAAAACATAGGCAGTTTTTGAATAACAACCTGTCAAATAGGATTGATGTTCTCCTTTCTCCAAATACTCCCCTCAGAAATTTCAAGTTGATCAAGCAATTATTCAACTTCTCAAATGAATTATGAGCACGACGGTGATGATCTGCTTTGCTAACTTTCATTGCGAGCGTTGTGCGTTGTCATCTCTTGAATAGGTGATCAGCACTTTTCAAAAATTAGCGTTCATTCTTGTTACGTGTGTACATGCAGAAATTAACTCCCCTTTAGTTATCAAGGTGTCATGACTATAACAGTTTCTGACAGTAATGCAAGTAACCATCAGGGTCGTTTATGAACATATTACACAGGACAAACAAACCCTCTCAATGCGCATCTATGTCAAACTCCATAAACCTCAGACTGTTATGTAGCTGTAAAACCTACAGTGGAAACTGCTAATAAATGGCAGCTGCAATGGGATCATGATTCATCCTGGAGTCTTTGAAATCATTTTCATGTCTCTCACTTTCCCTGCTGCACAAAGGCATCCACATCGCTGAATCCCTCGGTAAATTTAAAGGTACGTACTGGTTGGGGGATCACAGATGTAGATGCATGAGAGATCAGCGCAATCGGGGGAGAATACCGACCCTCCCATCTCAAGTACAGAATCACTTTCAATCAATGCTTTGGAAGCAGAAACCAACATATTTAGCCAAATAAAGGATTCCTCTCATACTGTAAGGCATCTTTGTATCTCTGATGGAGGGGAGTATTGCGTATAGATCTGTGCTAGTTAGAGGTTACAGTAACTTAGGGCACCGAATCAATGTCGCATGCAAATGCCTGTGCGCTTGTGCGAATTAGTCAAATAGTAAAAGTATCGTCATATATGGATTGGGAGGCAAATGCTGAAGTTGTGTTGGTTTGCAATTGTTGATACTTAGATTTGCTAATTGTAGTGAACAGCAAGTTCAAATCTGAAATCTGATGCCCTGGAACGCTTCAGGACACAGACTCGTCCTATAGACGGATCATCCTAAGTACAGACAGCTCAGGAGACAATTGCATTTACAACTCCTTCTATGTCTTCCTTCTAATCTGCTCATTAGTGTTCTGGTGCTGGGTCTCATCTCTCTGGAGACTGTGGTTGGAAGAGAGCTGCCTGTGTTTACTGCAGCAGACATCAAAGTGGGCCTTACTACGTAAAAGGCAGAGTCCTGAGAGAGCCTGCTGATTGCTTACCCATCATGCACCGCTGCCGTGTGGGCAGAGCTGTATTCAGAGAAAGATACAGTGCATTGAGCATGGACAACATTTGCGACCACACACTCTCATTCCTTTAAAACACCTTACTGTACTTTCTCCTCTAAGTCTGACGTGCAGCTGGCACATTCCAATCGTGTTAACCCCAGAACATTCACCAGGAATTGTGATTTTTCTTAATTTGTTGGGAAATGACAGAGGAGGGTCATTCGGTATCAAACCCCGCACACAGGAATAACACAAAACGACATTCTCACAATACATAGCACATATCCATTTGAATGATTATCCTCACAAACAGCAGTGACAAGACACAGTTTTTAGTTGCATTAGGGTTGGTGGGTTTGTTTTTGTTGTTGCTGTATAACAATCCTGGTTGAGGGGCTAAAGACCGTACTGCTGGAGTCTTTTGATCTTTATGGACACAATACTTTTCTGCGTTTCCATTATATCGCCGCCGCACAGGCTGCGTTTCTTTTGATTTATGATGTGTTTTCATGTGTTGTGTTTGAAGGTCTTAAGAATTCAGAATTTTCACGAAACTTTTAGTCATGTGTCAGAGCTTTCTATGTCGATACTACATGTGTATATTTAAGGCTAATGACGTAAATGTGCAGCCCCCAGACCAGGCGGCATCAGGGAAGGACAGGTTAAACATGACATACAGACCTTCTCGTTGATTATCTCTTCTTTGATACTTTATGTACACAATACATATTTGATTTCTTTTTACTTTGCATAAGTTTGTTTCATCCATCATCCATTTGCTACTGCAGATTCTTTGTAGGGTTCCGGCTGATAAAGAACCTTGAAAGCTGAAGCTGTTCCACACAAAATAAGAGGCAAACCATCATGCAGCAGCCGTGGTCAGTGTACTTATAAACTAACAATCAGGGGAGGCACAAAGAGTACAACCTTGTGAGGTCTTTTTTGACATGCACACACAGGAATCCATGCACATACATACCAAGCTGTGTGTATTGCACAGTCATCAACTCCGAAAGCCTTGAGAGAACTTGTCGACATGACACAAACAAATAGTAGCTGACCCGTGGGACGTTTGGTTAAAGGTGTCCGTCACTGCCTCTAAGCAGGGTTAAAGAGTACATGGCCTTGGTCACATTGTTCCCAGAGTGATAGACACTCTGTCACGGGAACTCACCGTGTCCTTCACTCGATACAAACTGGTGGTGGCATTCGAGCCTCAATTCATATAGTCATATATAGTCATGGTTCAGGGTTCTGGCACATCTGGAATTTCAAAATTCCATATTTATACATACACTAAATGCAACATCTAAGTAAATACATCAGCGTATCATGTATCGACTCAGTAGACTTCACACCCCTGCATTGTCAATCCAGCCTTTCCTTCGTGAGGTGTCCATCAATTTCTCTCTCAACGTCCCCCGCAAACATTGTGCACATGTTGAACTGCCAGGAGATTTCTCGGGTTATACGTCTCTCTGCGAGCATGTTTGTTGTATGATGTTCACTGTACTGTTACTGAGGTGCAACGTGTCTGCGCTGTCACAGTGTGGAAGTCGAACAGAGGGGGGTCGTTCTAACGGCGCCAACGGAAGCTTGACAGCAAACACGTTCACATCCCCCGACATCAGTCAGCGACACTCCCTGTTCTTCAAATAGATCCCTCATCCTTATTGCATCTCATCGTGACACTCGAAGCATCGCTTGGTATCTCTGGGAGATGCAGCAGGTCTAGCTTGAATTATGTGTTAATGTTAACCCTTCCACTCCCAGATAGATGCTTCACCGCTGTCATTCAAGGAACATCACGCCGTTACCATACACCCTCCACAGAGGGACGTCCAAGTTGTTCCGCCTCTGCAACACCAGCTGAGAGGGTAATGAAAGGGTAATGAGACCCCGCCGCACACTCAAATACACTGCCCCCTGCATATAGTATATAACTACAAGTCGGCAAGGCACAAGAGGGTGGGAGCAGTTCACTGATCAACTAAATAAATGTTTAGAACATTTTAATAGCAAACTGATTTTTTCTCTTTTTCTTAACAACTTGAGCTGTTTTCATTTAATAAACATACATGATGAATAAGTAAAGACAATAAATAGAAACAAAGCTCAATTGCAAGTCAGTGGAGAGATGTAATTGAATTTTCTCAAAATATTATGTGAAGTAATAACCAGGAAATTCAAAATGTTGTGGCCGATGCAGCTGCATCGTGTCTCGTAATGACATGAGAGGATTTACATTCCCGTTAACGAACGCCCACTGCCCCTCAGACAGTGTAACAGAGTCTGTTTGATTCAGAAGTGATTTGAAAGAGTTAAAATAACCCAAGGAGGACCAGCTGTGTCTGAGATGAAACCCTGCACTTTCGCTCAGACTGGATCGTGCGATCGAGCGTCGCATTGCCAGCGGACTTCATGCGTAGATCACTGCGGCGGAACCGGAACGCGAGGGAGCAGTGACATCACTTCATCTGTGTCACTGTCTTGGCGAGCAAGGTCACGATGCTCTGACTTTCCGCTGACAATTTACATCAGTGATGGTGTTTAAAATAAGCACAATGTAATATAATTAGAGACAGCGCTCCCCAAACCATTTCTACTAATATGGAAATAGACAGTTAATTTATCCTGATTCATTGATTGTAATCTGTTGTGCAATTATCATAATTTACCACCAAGAGGGACAAAATGATTTCTCAGAGATGAAGCAAACACTTAACTTGTTGTACTTTGTATGTGGCGCCTGTTAATTCTCTGACTTTGGTTCTGACAGACGTCTCTGAAGGCGTGTGACGTATCGATGCCGGTCCGTTCACCGAGGGGTGTGTAAGTGTCTCAACCTGATTTGAAACGATGGGTGTCGCACTTTATTGGGCGTTCTTCTTCTTCTTTCGGCTTTTCCCTCTTCACGAATCAGCGATTTCCATCTTTCCCTGTTCCCTGTGTCCTCTACTCTTCTTTATTGGACGTTATCACTGTTATTTCGAGGGTGAATAACAGGGAGCAAGCCGCAACTGGAGAGACAAGTTTGAACGCGTCAGATGTATATTTAATGAGCACGGGTCACTTTAGTGCTATTTGCACAGCGATGGCATTAAATTTAGATTTACATTCCAGGGGACAAAAAAAAAAAAAAAGAAGTCCAAAATGAAAGCTCGCTGAAACACATCTACCTGCGGTGTTGCTGGAGGGACGATGAAATAATTCATATTTAATCTCTGTTTACAAATGGGACAACATGAAAAGGGGGCTGTGAACATAATGAAAAACACACGGGGCGAGGATGCAAACATGCAAGAACGCATGAAGGCACTCCAGCGTGTGACAGCTCGTTCAGCGGGAGATTCCGACAGATCATATCCACGTAAAACATACTTCACATCGAGGCAAATATGAAATCCACTGCAGATAAGGGAGTCCACAAAATACAAATACAGTCATTAGTATTATCTGGAAGTGTGTATGTGTTAATGTGGCATATGTCCATCAATATCTGTCTCCACAAAGCTTACAAAACATCAGTCACACATGGCGTGTTTGGCTCACTTGTTAATGTGCCTCTGACTGTCGCCACACTGCTGATACCACATTCAGTCCTGTCCTGGCAGCACCTGCCTCCATCTGCCTTTTCGTTCATTTTAAGATTGTTGAAATTAAGTTTTCAAATCTGCAGTCTGCTGCCGAGGAACTTTGCTTCGGCAGCAGAAAGTAGGCAGTTGGACAGAGTTTGCAGCTTTTTGATGATGATGCAGCATCATCAATCTAAGTATCACAGTATAGGTCTGTTAAAATAAGTTTGTTTCAACTTTTTTTTAAAAGAGAGCGGAAAATGAAGAAGAAAAAAAATGTGGGAAGTCCTTTCGGAAACTGAAGTTATGTTTTCTGTCTAATAGCATATTTACAGGCGTGTTAGTCTTCCAGGTCATCATGTAGACATCATCATGTTGCAGATGTTGACGTGGGACATTTCAGCAGTACGCCACTGATATGAATAAATAGCCCTCAGATTCCTGCGTAGAAGTCCACACTGAGGAGGCATTATGCAGCATGAAGAGCTGTGATTATGGCAGAATCTTTTTGTAAAAAAACATCATATAAGCCAATCGAGAACCGATGCTGCTCTGAAGCTTTGGCAGGGGCACATGCTCAATATAGCTAATGTCTTCGTGTCGGTATGCAAAGCACAGTCGACCCGACATGAGAGACAACTTAACCCAGCTGGACATATTCACAATTCACAGGCGCTCGGCGATTGCTATCCCTGCCTGGCTGCCGTCGTCCACTCTATCCCTGCCACTCTCCTTCTTTCTCCAGGGAAGCCCCCGGATGTTGCTGGAGACGCAGCATCAACATGCATGAAAGGGAGCTGGAGGAGAGAAGCTGAATGGTTCTCCTACGTGGACCATGAGAGTGGCTTCCTGTCAGCGCACTTGATTAAAATTCCAAGAACCAAGAATGCGCGGTGTGATGTACGACGAGCAGGTGGTGTGGGTTTAATATGCATGAGCGAACGGCTCCCGCATCCACAGATTGGCAGTCAGTGAGTTTGCCTGTCTGCTCCCTCGGCAGCTCTTTTGGCGTGTAGAGGGGTGGGGGGGCTCCGCAGTCCCTGAAATACCCGTTTTTTTGGTGTCCTTTTTTTGGTGGTCAAACCAGCCCAGATAATAGATGGCGGCAGATCTCATTGATTTTACACAAACAGTAGGCAACAGCAAAAGGGACGGGGATTAGAGAAGCCAGTCTCAATATTGATTGAGAAGGAGATGGAGACTTCGGCTTACCGAAGAGGAGACGTGATTAGCCCTTACAACCCCACCAACTGTTGATACTATTGACAGGGGAAGAAGAATAGGGCCACTTCACATTTTGAAAGGCTTCAATCAGCAGACATGTTCAGATATGCGGAAAAATGGATTATATTCTGGCAATCATGCAAGATGAGTATGAATTAATTGCTCTTTTCTTCCAGCAGTGCTCATCGACAACAATCAGCCCCATTTCTATGCATCTCCAAGTCACACCATGCACTCTGGATTTTTAATTATTAATATTACAAGGCAATAAAACCAAGCAAGCAGAGAAGAATATACCAAAAATAAAACAAAGAACCTAACAAAACTAAACAGATCGCTGCTTAAACCGCTTGAGATGTATGTGTGCGTGTGCACGCGGGTGAAAGACAAAGGGTGTGATATCAATGTTATGTTGTAAGGAAATATGAAAAAAAAACATGACAATATATACTACAACAAAGCAAATCCAATCTAATCTAATAGCGTTGTATATGGTATGAGGATAGATGACTATAACAACACAATAACTAATCTCCATCTGATTTAAAACATGAACTAGATGAACCAAACAAACCAGAGTATGGTATAATAGATGTAATAATAATAATAGTTAGCATCATAATCAAAGGAGGGGGAACGAGCACTCTAAACTCTAAGAAATGTAGATTGTAGATCTAGAAATGTAGATTATCATAGCATGATGAGGGTCCTGTGAGTCGGGGGTTGTCAGCGCTAGAGACGGCGACGGCACAGGTGGCTGTTTAACGACCACAGCGGGATGTGACCGTAACGGCTACGTCCGTGAACGGCCATGACACACCCACGTAGGTGGCGTACGCAGAGGATGAAGGGATGTTTTCAGAGTCAGGCATTTCATTCGGGGAAAAGAAAAAAAAAAGGTTTGATACCAAACACGTGTTGATTGAAATACATTAAAAATGAGTCTACATTGTTGTATGTTTCTGTGCCAGTCTCATCTAAATAACACACGGAAACCATGGAACGTGAGAAGCTGCGTCTGCTGATGACAAACCATGTGAGAGACGAGATGGTATATTCACGATTTATGTTCAGTGCTCATTACTCTTGTGTTAGCATGTTGAGTTGTCTTAAAGTGTAAAACAAAAGAAATAAAGAGATAAAACCACAAAGGAAATGGATCCTTTGTCAGTCTTTGTAAGACGCTCGTTACCCGTTGACAATTCAACGACTGCTCTTCACCGGCGGCAGCCATCTTTGTTGTGCAGCCATAACCGCTTCGATCAGGCTCCTTTTGTCCCGAGCACCACGCCCCTGAACAGTACTTGCCCTCATTGGTGGATTACAACGATGATAAAGTGTAGAACTCACAATTGAACAACAATTAACCCCGACTACTACATTGATCACTAACCGTGTGCCTTGTACGCTGTAATGAGCTTTGTTTCTCTTTAAACTAGCTACATTTGCCCTGTTACCCCCCCCCCCCCCCACACACACACACACACACACACACACACACACAGTAGAGGACGGAGGCCTCCATCGACCTGAATGCATTTATGTAGGAGGTGCTGTCCAACACGTAGCAACGAGTACCTCCATGTCTGCAGAAATGCCGGACTGGCACTGTGAATTCAATGGGACTGGCTGTGTTGGTCCTGATGCAGGATCAGTGAAATCCCGCTAAGCTCCCCCCCACCCAACACACACACCTCCCCCCCACATGGCCTTCAGGGAGTGTCTGTCGTCCAAATTGAGCCAAATCATAGACTGTTTTACACCTCACCACCTGCTATGTTTATCTGCATGTGTGGGAGAGAATAAAAACATGTTTGTGCCCTTCTCCAAAGAGAAATCTGGTGGTTTTATGTGTATTTTCACAACAGTGACCTCACATTATGCATCTCTCTCTCACACAAACACACACACACACTAGCCCGTTCTGTATGCGTTTATTACTGCCTTTATAATTCCACCATTCACTTTGAGCAGCGATAACGGTGCAGCCTGTTAACCGGATTAATTCAAAATGACCAACATCAGGATTTGATTTTGTTTTTTAATGCAGACTCATCCGGCGTGAGCAAATCAAATGAGTAATGCCGGAAAAAAAACACAAACAACCACACTCTTCTCCATTCTCCCGTGGCCTCGATCCAAAGACGTATGAAAACATTCAACCTGACAGACAAAACGTTGCACATGAATGATGGTTCGGTTGTATTTGGGTGGGGTGGGGGTGTGGGGAGCGGTTCTCTCCGGTGCATGGCGTTCCCCAACAGACATATTAATCAAAAGGCGTTTTGCTTAGAGTCATATGGGGATGAATGCAGCGCCGTCCCCGCAGCCCACGACACACTGTTTCCTCTGCTTGATGTGTCACACTCAATGAAGGCCACAGGTATGACTGACTGGCTGACTGGCTGACTGCCACCCCCCGCCCCGAAAAATTACTGCAAGACTTTCTCTTGGGCAAACAACACTTGAGAATTCCTGCTTCCCAGACAAAGTGTGAAATGTTGTTAATTCTTTTTTTCCCCCTCTCATAGTCCTTGTTGAATTCGGCAGATTAGGAGCAGAAGATACTGCAGGTTGCTCTAAGCGACAACGAGAAATACTCCCAACCTGAAATGCAAGATAAGGTGCTTTGAATAGCGAACAAGCGGGCCTTGGGTGGAAAGTGGAAGGGATGAATCAAAAGAGAAATGAATCACAGAGAGAAATACGCACCCCATTAATAAGAAGGGTCGTGACATCACACATCATCCCCTGTTCATAAACAAAGTCCCGCTAATGAAGTATGGTGTCGATCAGTCTGTTGAATAAATGTGACCAGCAGAAATCTACTTTTTAAACAAGCTGCAGGGCTGAGGTTTTGAGGCGTAGTATTGATGAGCTCAGGTGAGACAGTGTTGGAGGCTGTCAGGATATTTCCTGTTTATTTAGCCTGTAGCGACAGCAGAGAGTCCGTGCTGGACTTGAGTGACGGATGATGGAGGAGCAAACCATCGAAAGCGGAGACACGTGCAGACAGAACTGGTCGTCAATCCACCTTCGATGTGGTGCATAAGTCAATTGGAATATTATCGTCCTCCGTTCATTTCAAAACACGGCTTTGTCTCTAATAGTCAAACAGTTATTAAAAATTAGTCATGAACAACCTTGTTTCACAAATCATGGGCTCTGAGCTCTATTTTGTCTTTGTTTTCTTTTCTATTTCGATAGTAAAAAGCAACCCTCCATCCCTGGGTGGGCGACCTTTGAGTTAACAGACAGACCCACTAACCACTGGTCCACAGAGACAGTCCACAGAGACAGTGGTGCATCAGCAGCAGTCAACATTTCATTACATGTACACAACTTTTTTCAGTTATTTTTGTCTGAAATATGACAAAACCGTCTGGTTTTGTCATATTTGTTGTGAACAAACCACAGTGTATTATGTGGATATTAGTATGAAGCGCTTATTACAGGGCCAAGGCTGACAAATCTCACATTGTCCCCATTAAAAAGTAGCCATGCAGAATGCTTTGAGAAATTGTGCCGGTACCTTAATCCCCTTAAACCACATCAACAGCTGACACGACCGGCCTCACCACGATGCGAAGCGGCAGCTCGCTGATCTTTCCTTTACGCCTCCAGACCCAAAAAACAAACATTGAGATGGGCGAAACAGGCACTCAGGAGAGGAGGAAAAAAAAAAAAAGCTGTCAAGCTGATGTTGATTTTAGTTAATGGCAAACGTGGCCTTTCCAACAGATGCTCCGCTGTGACACCTCAACCAGCCTCAAGTCCCGATTCCCGTCACATGACTGGGACTTTTCCATTCAAGCATGAGGGAAACTCCACTGTATGTGAGAGTGGGCATACGTCCGCTGAGACCTGCGACAGAGTGTAACCAGATCATTTTTACGATTCTTACGATTAAATAGAGCGGATGAGCCCGGCTCATAAAGATCACGTCAGTTTCTTAATGCTCGGAACAAAGGAAGGCGACATCATGATCGTGACATTTTGACGTTGTGAAGAAGGAGAAACTGAGTCGTCTGTGCGTCTGGAACCACAAAGACCTGAACACATCATCATGAGGAGAAAAGGAAAAAGAAAATGTGGATACCGTGAGGGTTGCTATGGTGAAGCTAGGGAGGAATGATTGGTACTCAGGTTCCCTTTTTTGACACCTGTGGGGGTCCACAGAGCAGGTTGTCAGTCAGTCAGAGGGTGATGTGGTTCTTCTGGAATGTTCTTCCCATATTCAACTCAAAATGTCTGGACTTCACTACATGAGTGTTGAAATGTCAAATATGAACACGTACAGAGATGGCACTTTGAATAGTTCTCTGCTTCTACTTTAATGTTCACTTAAGTGTGTATAGAGGTGTATAGAATCAAATTGAATAGAAAGTCATCCATTCATCCTCTGCGTCACATTTACAGCAGGCAAACAAAGGTGAAGGTAAAAAGAAGTAGAGAAAAATGTCACAAATTACGAGCAGATCTAAAGACATCAAGTTTTAAAGCAAAAGGTTGAATATAAAGATGTGTAGTTTAGTTTGACAAACCAGAATATCTACAGTATTTATCATTTGTCTGAGCACGTTCAAGTGTTTATCAAAAGTATCTCTCTACCTGTCTCGTAGACTTTTACTTTTTTTGTTGACTTGCTCTCCTTCCTAATTGTGTTCTGTTGCGTTCTCACAAACTAATTAGTAGCCACACAAAAGTCACACTTCACCGGCTCAGATCTTCAAAAGCCACTCGGAAGTATCACACAGAAAACATAATCCTAATTCTGCTAATTGATTAGTTTATCACAGCTTTAATGCAGATTTGGGGGGGAAAAAAAGGAATAAATAAAACGCTTGCAGTTGTGTTGACATTCCCCTGCGCAAAGCCAAATGTCACTTTACCACACTTAATGGATGGAGCTATAAAAAGCATATTCCGTCACAGAGGCTCATTTGCACAAGCTATAGGCCTCTTAATCTGTGGGCAAATAGTAGGAAGAAAATAACGTATTCCTTTGATGCTCTCAGTCGCAAAGACGTTCCCTTTAGTGCCAACCGAAGCTGCCAACTGTGACATCCATCCACGACTGAGCATAAGTAAGACAGAGGAGCTAAAGGATTTCCAACAAAGCCACCGATACCTGTCACCACAAAGTACATGGGGGGTGGGGGGGTGGGGGTCTGATGCTACACAGGAGTAACTAACTGTTTGGGGCTGACTGGGCCGATAACGTGGCAGCAGAAGAAGTGACACGGAGCAGCGAGGATCTGCGATTGTGTACACAATCGCGAGACTCAACGCCCACTTTGTTGTAATCGTATTGGGATGTTGGAACAGGA
>JBBMJM010115592.1:0-15222 GCA_037832705.1 Centriscus cristatus
TTCGCTGTCGGTGTTGGCGAACTACGTTCCTTGTCTTTTTCTATCAGCTTCTAAAAATATCTTTTTCCACACGCACCGTTCCTTCCTGAACTCCCGTGTTGATACAACAGAGGACACGCTTTGTGGTATATTGTGACCTCTGCTGCCGTCTCGGAGCCAAAACTGATGAACTTCCTGTGCAGAGGTCGTCACCGGATCGGTGTTTTTAGGATGCACTGCGGTACACGGCTCGTCATGCTTCTGAAAACTGGCGATTTGGGTCCACGAATCAGCGGCTTAAAAAACTGTTTTACTTTACCAACGTAGCTGATGGTAAAACTTTGAGCAGCTTGTTAACCTGCGCGTGAACCTGCTGAAGAGCTCCGGAGAGCCCTCGCGGCTCCAATTCTCAGCTGAGACTCAAGTACTTTTAGTAGAAGCATCATTTTTTTCCCAGTACACCCGCTGGTGGTTCTGGAGTGAAGGGTGATTTGTGGACGGAGCTGTCCAAAGAGTGCTCTGCGATCAAAGAGGAGATGAAACAGAATCTCCAGGGTTTTATTACGTGCTGCTAAAGCCTCTCCAGTGGGGGGGGGTTGGTCACCACAGTCCTGCCAGCTCCCTCGCTTCTTCTCACTGTCTCAAGAAGGTGACATTTGAAGGCTGCTGAATCCACAGTGTGTCTGTCTGCCGAAGTTCCTTCTCTGGTTCCTCCAGGTGACCTTCATAAAAAAAGTTATATTTGAAGATAAGAGAGTTTTTTTTGTTTTTATTCTTGATTTGTAAAACGTATCTGGTCCTGTCCCTTTCATGCTTATATATTAGAGTAACTTCAACCATAAATATACAATCAATTATATACACCTACCAATTATTTCCAGCCCTTACTGTCCACCCATTGTCTTAAATATACAATTGACAAACAGAATAATCCCTCAACCATAGAACTCATAACTCCAGATGTCTGTGGTGGTATTGTTTAGCAAACTGATTTATATTTGTTCTTTCTTTTCAACAACACAGACCATGGTGTTGTAATACAACGTAGCGCCTCAGGAGGCAGCGGTCAGCCACTAGAAAACAAACCAAACGTGTGTGTGTGTGTGTGTGTGTGCGCGTGCGCGGTATTAAATGGGGGCAGTGTTTGCGTCTGGTGGCCGCTGCTTTATTCTACCTCCACACTCTGGCTCCTTCTACACGTCGGCTCCTGTTATCGTAGGTAACCTGTGCTGCAGATCGTCACCACCTGTCTTCTTGCCCCCACCACACCTGTCAAAGGCAGGGAGAAGGAGAGAAGTGTTCCCCTTCTAATGACGTTACTGCTTTTGGCTACACTTGAGGATCAGAGTCAACTAAACACTAAAATCCCCAGATGAGTTAGTTGTTGTTTTTTTTTCATTCATCTTTCAGAAACCAAAGGTTTGGATCACGGCGACGGTTTCTATGCCGGGAGGCCGATTCCCTGTGCTGACAGCTACGCCAGCTTCTGTGTTCATGGCAAATGTGAGATCAAATACAATATGGTCACCTGCAGGTCAGTTTCTGCTTTTCTGATGGTTACGTGTGTTTGGTACTAGTACCAGAGCATGTTAATGTCCTACTTCCTAAAATAGACTTAAAGGTCCTCAGATGACCTCCACCAGAGAGTTTGTGTCTGTTTTTCAACAATTTCCAACAGTATCTGGAAAAAACAAACAAACATATTTCATGAAGAATATGTCTTATTTCCAATCAAACTGTCCAATTTCTAGTTAAAATCTCTTTAAACATGTGAAAAAGTTACTTGGTTTCAAGTAAAAATAATTTAGTTTCAAGTAAATCCACGAAGAAGAAAACAATTTGCCAGTGGAGTGTGTTTTTCATATTCCAAGCAAAAAAAACAAGTTAATTTTTCAAGTTATTCGTCCTATTTCAAGTTTATCAAGATATTATGTCTACAATTGAATAGATAGATAGGATTTAGAGTATTTGTAGTGTGTATGCATGTACGTGGTTGTGTTTCTGTTAATGGCTCTTGAAAGCTGATAAACTATTCTTACTGTCACATTTTAACAAGGGATTGTTTATTGTTTATGACCTTTTTTCAAATGTGACTGGAATTTCAAAAGAAAACCAAATTATTATTATTATATATTTTTTAAGAAGCCATCAGACTTTTATTTTGCAAACTTCCTGTCACACACAGATGTGACTCTGGCTACAAAGGCAATCAATGTGACGAGCCTCAAGACTTCAACATCCTTTATGTGGTGCCCAGTGGACAGAAGCTGCACTACGTCCTCATTGCTGCCATCATCGGTGCAGTGCAGATCTCCATCATTGTTGCCGTGGTGATGTGTATCACAAGGTGAGCCGACCACATGGGGAGACAGTAATCTTTTGCTACATTTTCATCATTTCAAGGAAAACAAAATATATTTTTCAGACATTTTGACAGTAAAGTCATGGAATTTAAGAGACAAAAAATGCAAAATGATATGATGATCAATAATTAAAATTAGATTTATTTGTATGTATTTCAGGTATGAACAAAATGTTTTTGAAAACATCTTTAGAAAAATTGTAACCATGTACTTTGAAAAGTCCAGAACAACAAGAGTGCTGAGCACAGTGGACACTTCTTTTATTATAGGGGAGGAGCCAAGAGGACGGTTGACACTGACTGTTATTAACATGTAAGATACATGAGGTAACGCCAGCAATAGCCAATAGCAGGATTTAGCTGCAGTAGCTGTGTTTCAACCTGTAGAGGGAGCCACTCTGTATTTAAATTTAAACGTGTTTTGTTGCTGTTTAATCGTGTGAATGATTAGCGTTAATGGGATATCGTGCGACCAAACACAATTGAATTGTAAATGTTTTTATCACTGGCATACTGAAATGAATCACTTTGTCCTCTCAGGAAATGTCCAAAAAACAACAGGGGGCGCCGACAAAAACAGAACCTGGGACACTTCTCGTCAGAAACAAACTCCAGGATGGTATAGCCATGTTGGTTTACGTTGTTTTTTGTACATTTTTCTTACAAAGTTGACAAGTTTTTTGAATGGTAAATGAGTTTTTTTTCTTTCTCTTGGGAAACCCCTGAAAAAGAAGGATATTTATTTAAGAGGCCTTATTTTCTCTCATTTTCTGTTGGATGGAAGAGTTGTGCGATGATCGGCCCCATTTTTTCCTTTTTTTGACCAAAAGTAAGAGGAATCCACTGAATGACGGTCTCCTACGTCCTTCCCATGTCTTCTGTCGTCATTATGCTAAGCGGCTTTTTGAGGTTTTGTTAAATGTCTTATAAATGTGTTGCAGATGCTAACAGAGAAACATCTGCCCCTCTGGAATGTGATATTTATTCCAAATTAGATTTCTCACTAATGTGCAGCTGATCACCAAAACGAGTTTGTTGTTTTGTTCTTTTTTGAGGGTGGGGGGGCAGTCCATCACATGAACATGTTTACACTTTAATTCTATGGAGCGAAATTCTGTGTAAAAAGCTAATAATTTATTGTCATACTTATTTTCTTTGAAATACTTTGTAATTTTTTAAAAATGTACTTTAAATTCTAGTTCCTGTATAATATTCGCATGACTTGTGAAACCTGTGTACTGTGGTGTCGTTAAACTCCTGACTGAAGGCCTTGAGATCCCCCCAGAAGAGGAAACGTCAGACTGATGAATAATGGCGCGAGGAGGAGGATCTGGCCATAAAACAAAGGAATGTGTCATGTCTGAAAATCTGTTTTTCCCCACCAGAAAACATAAATAGACCACGAAAGACATCTGTGCTGAGGGGAAACATCGGAATACATTTGTCCCAAAAAAAACAAAACAAAACACCTTTGCTTGATTGTAAGTCGAAAGAGGAATGTTTTTTTTATCTCTGTCCATTTTTTGTAATTCAAAGGATCGCAAAAGAGCTTTTATTTTGAATGTGAGAGAATGATTTGTTTGTTTGTTCCGGTTTGATCTTTGCAAACCTTTGTGAGCACAATGGATCCCCTAAAGAAAAGCCAGAAAAATGTAGAATGTGTTATGTTACATATTATGTTGTATGTTCTTTCCCCCATGATACGTTATCGGCGACATTACCGATTATTGTATTTAACAAAGGAGCAAAGAAAATGGAAAATTACAATCCACATTACGATTCCATGTGACAACTGGTCCCTGGTGTCTGCGTCACTGTACCAATATATTCACGACTGTCTTTTATATCTAAATCCCTGAACTTTCTTCTCACAGTTTTTGTAACCATGAAATGATCTCATTTTATTTGACTTGAATGACACGTCTGAGGATATGAACAAAGTCTGAACAAAAGTTTGTCTGACACAAAAACAGCAACATGGCAGCATTCTAGTTTAAACACAACTTCCTAGAGTATGAACTCCACGACTGAGGTGCAGTTTAGTATTTAGTTAATACTAAAACAGGATTCTAAGTTGCAATAAAGTATTTTTCAGTCAATTCCAGTGTTGTTGTGTTGCGGTCAAGCTAGCTGAACTGTGAGCTCAGCATTGTCATGATACGCCAGCTAGCCCCCAAACAATTCACCATGACAAGCTTCTCACACCATGTACTTCAAAACCTGACAACATATAACATTTTGTCAGATCTGTCAGACAACAGTCTTGTTCAATTGACTTAAGTTGTCTGGTCCAGGTTGTAACTGTTGTAACTGCTGCTAGCGTTGCACTGCTAGGTCGCCATATTGAATTTTTGATTTGCCGGTTTGGGCCGGCTGTGAAGGACCATTACCACAATATTCTTCATATTCCTGCTGGGAATTGAAGTTGAGCTTTCAGGTTAACTAGTTTAGCTAATTAAAGCACAAATTGCATTTTAGATGTTTAAAGTTGTTGACATCAGCTTCTGTCGTTCAACCTACATTCACTCACAGGAACTGACAATCATAAAAGTATTTGTTAGCATATCAGCTCAACAGTTAATAGATTGTAGGGCTGCGAGTAACATTTCTGTCAACATGTAATTACTTCCATGTTGTTGTGCATGTACCGTAGAGGACACGTGTTATTTAGGGGATGGAAGGTCAGTAATCTGTGGGAAGGGATTGCCGAGAACCAACATGTCCGTCAGGGAGATTTGTCTCCCTTTTTTATCTTTATTCTGTCTCGAAAAACGTTTTCTGATACATCAAACGTCAATCTGGCCTTTGCTGAGCAACGTGTTTTTTCTTGTTGTTGACCATCGCTGCCGTGACTTCTCTAAATGTGACTAGAATGTGTTTGACATGTCAATATTATGCATGTAGACTATGAGAGGCTGTTTTTGGTCTCTGTCCAAATAAAAAAAGATTCTTTTTTTTTAATGTACACAAGGGTGCCACTGTGTTATTTTTGCCATCCTTTGTTCCACTGTCCTTACATTTCACTGTCATTTCCAAACTCCTTGTGATGGTTTAATGTGTCTGACTGCACAAACAAATCACTGAGATGTTCCGTGTGATCAGCCACCAGAGACTCTTGAGTTGACTGACTAAAGACTGTTCTGTCTGTTGAGACTCTGTGACCCAGTTTCATTCCGAACACTAATATTAAATAGCTGTTTTTACATGGCGCTATAAAATTCCTTTATGTTGCTCCAAGAGTCATATCAATAAAAAAGGAAACAAGCGACATTGAACCCATGGTATTGTAGATGTGTAGGCAAAATTTAAAATTTTTCAAGCGTTTGCAATGAGCAAATTACGCAAACGTTTAAATAACCCAATACAACTGTATGAGGCATCTCGGTAGACAAGAAATAGACGTTCTGTTGGTTGGAGTTAACAGGATTTGAATGTCTCGCTGCCGTGTCAGATTCCCCCCAGATTACCTGCACACATCTGAGTGCATCTAAGAGAGATTCCAGATAAGTTGTTTTTCAAATAAAAACCTTTGTTAAGGTTAGTAAGACAATTTTGTCCTTTCTTTTTTGAAGGTAATCGTCATTGTGTGCTTACTACATGGTGAATTTTAGAGTGCAGGTCACACAGTTAAACAATCTTCATCCTTTACATTGGTCTATTCCAGGACGGCAGCTGGGGGTGCTATGTCCGGAGCAGATGACGCTATAAAGATGATCCGACATGTTAGAAACTTGGTGAAAATGAGGATAGTGGAGGTTCAATATTAGCCACATTCGATTGCCATCATTAGACCACACACACCGGTGAAGGGGGGGCGAAATCATTACCGTAATTGCAGGACCAGCTAATTAAAGTCGCTCATTTCCAGATATCAGAAGGAGAGTAAAGGTCAATACACCATTGTACACCATTGTATCTCCTCCAGGGGCAGCACTGACATGCTACGCTGGGTTAAATATAGGCTTATTAACCAGTGGTGGTGGGTGGGGTGACTGGCAGCTGGTGACCTCAATGGAACACATCACATTCATCGCTTTTCTTCAAGATATCACGTTGAACCATCATGGGCAGTTTACGTTGGCTCATGTTGTTCCAAAGCAAACAAAGACAATAACAGCACGTGTTGAACACGAGCAAGTGCTAGAACAAATGCTAGTGCTAATCTCTGCTAAAATGTAATGTGATTGTTCTTTGCCCCACATTACACATCTCCGTGACGTTCACTTAACAGGGTGCTAATGGCTGCTAATGTTTAGCGAGCGTTTTAGCATCAATGGTAAATTGTCTCTTAGCATGTTTTGGCAATGGTGTGATCGTATGAAATCGATCTGACTTGTAGAAGGTGAAAATGGAAATGAGCGTATGCTTCAAGAGAATGGATGACTCAGGTTCAGTTGGTTGTGAATTTATGGATGTGTCTTCTTGTGCAAGGTTCCCTTTTTTGTATAACAGTTGTGATACTTTGTAAAGTTCGATGGACAAATCTCCTCTTACACTGCTGCCAAGTTTAACTGAGGGCAGCAAAGATTAATATTTTAATTATCTTCTGACTTTGTAGTTGGCTGGATAGGCAGCGGGCTGTTGAAAGCACTTTTTGTAATTAAATAAACGCAAAACAATGAAAGAGTCAGAGATGAATAATTAATGCACATACAATTTTCTGGCCTTTGCTTTAAAAAAAGGGCAGATAATTCAGGCTAAACTTACTCAAAGATAAATGGGCGGGGGAAAGTTAGTTATTTTTACACATCCGCATATCACAGTTTTCAACACGTTGTTACAAGAGGCAGCAGCAAAGTTGTCAAGTTCATGAGCCACTGCAAATCGCTCCACTAAATACAGCTTCTCCTTTTAGATATGTACTGTACACTTAGCACATAAAGCTGTAAATAAACTGAAGCCGCTGTCTCTGTAAAGTGTCATATCCCTGCTGCAGTCAATGTTTGCAGCCCGGGGGGGACGTAAAAAGGGCAATGCTGCCATGTTTAATCCCCCGAACATACCAGCACAGTGAAGCTGCTGTTGACGTACACGTTTCACAGCTGCTAGCATGAGCTTATGCGCAAATAATGTGTAAATTATGAATCAGTCGAACAAAGCGGAACAGGACTAGGGCGGGGATTTCCATCATCCACTACTTTGCATCTTCCCAAAATGACCCAGTGTCGCGTTACAGAGATTTTATTTTTAGCTTGGGGGGTTCGTGTGAGCATCACTGTCTGCCCACATTGCAATGAGGGACGGATTCAGGTTCCCTTTGGATCTTCATGCCTTTTTTTAAAAGGGGAAGGTGGAGTTTGCCTTCTCTTCTGTGCTGAGGACCTGAGTTTGGGTCTCAGTGGTTGGGTGTTGTTCCCTGGTCTCCCAGCCCCATAAGTCCCCTTCCACAGACTAAGCACAAGCTTACGACCCTTAATCCAAAGGCCTCTGTCATTCAAACACGGTAATGGATCAGCACAAGTTTCGCACAGCAGGTGTCCAGGAGAAGCTGGAGATTGTTGGGGTGGAGGACGAGGCTGGGAACCCCATCAGCGCCCTGACTATCCTGTCGTTGCTGGAACGTGTGGCTGGCATCATTGACAATGTCCAGTCCTGCCAGCAGCGCATGGAGGAGCGTCAGCTGGAGCTGGAGAACAACATCAAGACCATCCAGGGGGACGTCCTGAAGCTGGCCAAGGACCACACCGACACCAGCGGCACTGTGGAGAAACTCCTGCAGAAGACCCGCAAGGTCAGCGCCAACGTCAAGGAGGTCCGGACACGTGTCGAGAAGCAAAACGTCCGCGTCAAGAAAGTGGAATCTACACAGGATGAGTTGCTCACACGCAACAAGTTTCGAGTCGTCATCTATCAGGTAAGTGGATACTTGGGATGGAGTAGTGGGAAAGAGGACATGAATTCTTTGAGTGAAGTGGACCATACTTTAACGTATTGACTAAACGCATCAGGTGAGATTGTGTTAGACACCGGGTGGGGGTGTCACGAGTGGGCTCTCCTTAGCACAAGGCTGAATATTTTCATTGGTTTAGTGGTTCAAAAACATGTTGTCGTGATGTACAACGGTTCAGGACAATCACATCTGCTTCCTGCAGACACAGTGCACCATTAAAAATGGTCCATTCATTCCATCAGACAACCCACCTCAGAGCCAAGATCTCCAAAGAGCTCAGCTCATTAAGGTGTGGAGGCAGAGAGGCTGAGCAGGGATGTGAGGAAATGAAGGCTCATTTTACTTTTAGCACTTAAGAGCTCTCGACTCTATGACCCCGGCAATTTGGGAGAAAAAAGTCCCCTGAGAAAGCACACTTCTAATCCGAGCACCAGCAACTTTAATAAGGTCAAAACAAAATACGCTTAATGTTTTGAGTAATTCTGCAACACTGAGAGACACATTTGGGAAACCGGAATCCCGCTGGGAATCGCAACGCTATTTGCATGAATGAATGTTCTGCATGAAAATAAAAGACGAAAAGACACTTGCAAGTACAAGAAGAGTGAGGATACTTTGAAGCAGGTGTCACATAAAAAGGCCGACACTGAAAGCCGTGGGAGATTCTTTGGAAAAGGCCCGAAAAATCACAGGAACAGAAGCCGATGCCGTGAACTGATGGATGATCGTGTGTTTTTGATCACTGCTTTTCAACTTTGTCTCTTCGTTTAAAAACTCTGACTTTGGCCAGGTTTATTTTACGGACCACTTCACAGGCTGGTTGCAGGAGAATCCCAAAGATGATGAATCACCCTTATAGGCTGGGTACTTTCCTTCGCTGTCTATTTTTTCTTGCATTTTAAGTTAATTCTGTGGCACACTATGCTAGTTCACATGCTCGTAACTCGCACATGTTCCATTCCATAATGGCTCAAGAAACACAACAGTTTTTAGTTTCCAATGGCAAACTCTACTTTTTGTTCACGTGTCTCGACGGTCCTCCTGATGCATCTTCAGATGCTCCTGCAGACACTCAGCAGTCATGTTCAAAGGGCGATGCCATTCTTGTTAAAGTCCATACTTCAGAATAGTAACTGGAGTGCTGCGTGCAGCTGCTGGAGATCTGTGACAGAGAGACCTATTCTGGGATCAGGACATTCTCCCTCACCGCCGGCAGAGACCACAGCTGCTGTCAGCCAGCATATAAATATTAATGCATTTAAACCAAATATTACACAATACGTCAAGGCCTTAGCATGGCCTCATTACTGATAAGTAAGTGAACGTTTTAAACCAAGATAGAGTGGTTCTAGATCGAAATAAAAAAGATCATTCTTTATTTTACAGCCCTTTTCATTTGTTCCATGACTAAAAGAAAACAAATTAATTGCAGCGTCATCTTATTCAAGCAGTAAAAGGCCTTTTCTTCCTGTGTTTGGGCTGTGGACAGTAGACGGTCACACTGTCGAGGTTCCTCATCAGGTGCTGTCGACACTCGGAGGCCCGATGCCTTCATCTTCTAATGTAGAGCTGGGGCTCTGTTCGTTTAGCCTGGAAGTGTCAGCGGTTTGTTGGAGAAAGTGGCTGCCAGCAGCTTAATAATGAAGGCAACGATGGGGAGGGGGGTGGGTGGGTGGGGGGCGGTGGCGGAGTAATAAGAAAAAGATAAATAGCTGCTGGTTTACACAGCGCTATACGGCTCCGGCTGACAGTAGAGGACGAGGTGTAATTCCAGATGTTCCAGCAACGAAATGATCAGCATTTAATACAATTAAACCTGAGGTCACCTCACGCACAGACAACATTCACCAGCACTGTTTGATGACGTGACAAAACAAACACAAATGCAACTCACAGCACATTTTCCTAATTTATCTCCCTGGCACAAGCTGGGCACTCAATCATCAACGTGTCTTTACATTTACAACCACCTGTGAATGACAGGGGGTTTTAGAAATGTTTTCTGTGGTGTTAGGTTAGGTGCAGACTATTTCACCAGAGCAAAAACTGCTGACTCACTCTGAGGATCAGTCAACTGTTAGCAGTGTGAAGCAAACTCAGACTGTGAGCTCATCTCTCACCTGTAGGTCAATCGAGTGATTCCAGGTTTGGTTGATTGACTGAAACAAAGATTTACAAAACAGACGAAAGAGAAAATATCTATAAACACATATATGAAATACGCAATGAGTGGGGGGCACAGCATCGTCTTTGAGAAATCTGAGTATTCAGTTCATTGCTGCGTGTACGACCATCACCAGGCTGATGAAGCCAGTCCGTTGACCCACAAACTAAATGAAACTGCAGCAGAACCTCAACTTCCTCTCAGTCAGTCGTGTCCCGTCACCTGATGAGGTCAACATTACACATCGGGACCTACAGTAGGTTCCCTGCTGATGTTATTATTGTGTCACTCACAATGTCTGGACGCACTCTGATTAATGGGTGTGATCGTCGCATGCGGCCACAGCTTGATTAGGAATGATTGTCTTTGACAAACGTCACCTGTGTGTCTTCGCTGTAGGGTGAGACGGAGATCCCATCGGTGGCCGTCACTAAGTCCCCCAAAGCACCCGGCCTGGAGGGACTGGAGCTAGAGCCCGACTCGTACGACGTCCCTGCGGACCTCTCCTCCGACGAGGAGTACCTGAGCGTGGAGGAGGCGGATCCGTCACGCGCCGCCCGCTTCAAGAAGTCGATGGTGAAAAGCACAGAGACCCTGAAGGCTGCTTTCTCCAAGGAGAACATGAGCAAAACCAAAGGCAACCTGGGCACCAAGTTCCACAACCTGGGGGAGAAGGTCATGCCGCCTGAGAGGAGGGAAAAGATGCACCAAGCAGGCGAGCGGCTGAAGCAGTCAGGTGAGCGGCTCAAGGAGAACATCGCCAAGAAGGCCCCCACCAAGGAGAGCTTCCGCATTAAGCTGAAGAAGGAGCGGGCGGTGGCCGAAGGCCAAGAGGGCGCGGAGGGTGACCCCCAGGAGGAGGACCCCTCAGTGGTCACCTACACTGAGGTCGTCAAAGAAACCAAGAGGGAGGGGCCTGTGGAGGAAACTGGGGCCACCCGCATAGCAGAAGTAGAGGACGACTACAGGAAGTAGATGAGCAGCGATGCATGGAGAGGCGCTGGACATGGTAAAGAGAAGGTCTGTGATTGGTCAATATGGAAGACGCACATATTTATTCACTGGAATGTTTTAAACTTGACTTGTTTGTTGGTGCAAAAGGCGAAACATCAGAGTATTACCTGGTTACCTACTGAACGACGAGAGAAAACGCCGCTGCTGAACCCTTTGAGGCCGCACCTATTATTTTTTTGATGGGGGGGCTGTTTAACAACCTGTGCAACATCACTATATACACGATTACTGTTATTTCACACTTTTTGCTACGTCTTCTCCAGGAACCCCGGTTTGGGGACTCTTGGGCTCCAGGTCAGAATATGAAAAACACAAACCACCGTGAGTGAGTAAACATGCATGTGTGAACACACCAGCCAATCATGTGCCTTGACACTGGAGGGTGCTCCACGGGACATGCAGACGGACAGACATGTAGCTGGATGGAAGAAGAGAGAGAAACTCACCAGTGTGGTAGGGATTTTTTTTAAGTTTCATATTCATGTTTTAATTTTTTTCCCCTTCTCTCCCATTAACCATTTCACATCTGTGACATCTCGAGTGGAAGCACACGTCCATCCAACGACCATTTTAAGTTCTAACCTGTGTGACAAATAAAGATTTTCCCCTGTTTTTGTTTTTAAATCATCAATAATTTAAATCCCCCCAGTATAATTCCTGTTAATCATTAATAACTTCTGAATATGAACGTTGCGCCAACAAAAACTCATGGTTTAAACTCAGCGTTTACTAGTGTACAAGGATTTGAAGAGAAGGAAAGTGCATGAAAAAAGACTTTACAAAGGAGGATGGATATTGCTCTGATGGGATTTCAGGATGGTGACGTTAGTGAGCGTAGACCTAAGCTGGTCTCTGAGACGCCTGGTGAGATTCAGTGTTTGGTTTACACACGAAAAGCCAGTGGAGTTTGAGGGAGGAGACGGAGAAGTAGCTGCACACGGCAAAGACAAACAAAATGTAAGACTTTCATGTCGCAGTTACAGGAGCATGTTGCACATGTTGATCTTATCACAGCTGAGTCAACAAGTCACGACTCGCAAAGATCCGTGAGTCTTGTTTTAGAGAAATTTCCCTCAGAAACTGAACAGAAATTCATTCACAATACAACAGCTTTGCCCAGTGCAGCATTAGGTGTAATGAGGTAGCACATGCTGTGATAAAAATAAAAATAGAAACATGCATGAACTGTAGTTGTTAATCCTGATTGTCAACATATAGACACATGAGAATGACTAGTTAGCCTGTGAAAGTCGTGGATTCAGAGTAGTACGAGCTGTGGTGATGCTTTTTGGAAAATGTTACACATCACTTCAGTCATTTATTGATTGTTAATGTTTGCAGTCTTTAAATCTGGAGGGAGATTTATACAACGTTAAAGCCTTCTGACATGTTGTCACACATCAAAACATTGTGGAGAATACCGGTACATTTCCTGCTGTTTCATTTTCATTGCTGTGTGTATATAACTGCTGCTATATAACTGTCCTGGCTGTCAAAGTGGCTAGAAAGGGGGTCAGAGGTTATCTGCAATGCACGCCACTTATTTGGTTTGTTTAAATCCCAGCTCAGTGTCTGCAGTCTGTTTATTGTCATTTTTTTTCAAGTATCTGAGTTGAGTTATGATGGTTTAAAATGACCAACAGTGTGTCGATCCATGAATAAAGCTCTCATGAAATGTGTATCAGCAGTTCACGTCCCATAGTCTTTTTTCTTTTCTTTTCTTTTTTTTTTAAACATGATAACTCATTTAACCCAAGGGGCTCTAAAAATATAGTTATAAGATGTATTCCCAGAAGCTACAGAAGATAGAACATCCATGAACTGATGAACCTCCTGATCAGGATTTGATCAGAGTTTGAACTTATTTCCACTGTAAAACAAATACCAACATTAGGAGACGAAATACAGGCCTTGACATTCTCAGCTTGCAGTGTCCGTGCTAGCCTTGACTAATCTCATTCTGGACCTGGTCTATGCTGAATTAAACTTTATTTTATCAGACAAACCAAATAAATGACATGCCTGATAGAGAATATATCTGCACTGACCTGTGTCAGTGTGTTAATGTCTCTGAGATAGATTTCAGTCACTCTGAGTCCAGGCTGTTTGGGAAACTTGGATGCGGCTCACTGAGCATCATCAGTGATGCAGCAGGCAGCAAGCACAGCTGTCAATCAAACCCTCACCAGGGAGCTCCGCCTGTGCGTTGGCGGTCAGACAGGGAGCAGCATGCAGATGAAACAAACATCCTCCCTCCATTCCTGCACTGCCACTACACCAGAGGGGGGAGAAATGAATTATTCACCAGAACACACAGAAACAATGTGTCACACTTCACTAGATAAAGATGGTCTGATACTTTATATCTAAGATGACAGGAATTTAGGAGAATTCACATTAAAAACTGATCATGTCAATTTATTTTTATGTAAGCTGCCTGTAAGAATCTTCATGAGCATGGCTGTTCAATCGTTTTTTTTAATGTTCTGTTCTCCTGGTCATGTGTGTCACAGCACTCGATGTACCTTTTCGTTCTGTAAATGTTACGGTCTTAATTTGAAAGAGTTGAATGGACATTCACTGGCATATGTGGACCTTTGTTCTGAAGGACACGCCGGAAGTGACTGTTGCGATCTACGGACAAACGTCGACACAACGCAATGCATCATGGGGAGTCATGGCCCCGCAAGGCTGCTAGGCAACGAAAATAACTATTCTTCCAGCTATTATACAGCTCTTATCTCACGAAAAGACGCAGCGAATGGACCTCACCGCGAGAAATAAACCCCAAGACGAAGGCGCAGCACTTGTTATTTACGGCACTCGACAAAAAAGCAAAGAACTGGGACTCGACCCACACGAGCACAAAGAGTGGACGTGATCATCGTCACTAGGTCAGTCAGCGTAACTTCAACTCCACATAATAAAAAAACAACAAGGCAAAAAAATAGCCCGACGATTTTAAATAAACGTAATACGTAAATAAACGTGCGAACAGGTGTCGAGACACTGCTGTATTAACACTATGGACAGTTGGTGCTGATGAACGTCTGCCAAAGCAGCAAGTCAAGTTTGATTAAGTTATGACCGATAGACACTGGAATTCCGAACGACCGCGAACCATAGAACATACCACAGACATCTCTAGTTCATGTTTAAAACAGGATTTAGCTAGCGGCTAGCATTAGCTAAATAGCTAAGTAGTAGCTGTCGGTTACCTGACAACGAAAGGACGCAGCACGGAAAAGGCTACAAGCTAGCTGACGCTCACACATGCCGCTTTCTTACTTCTAATTATCCTGTGAAACATACATTGGTTTCTCAAACCTCCATCAAGCAGCTCATTTCCACTCACATTCCACCCAGTGGCAGCCCTACATTTATTTGATCGACTCTGATAATTTTTTTAAGCAGTGCAATGTGAATTTGCATTAATTAAACACAAAGCCTTGGTGGAGGTAATCTATGAGCATTTGGTCTTTTACTGTGTGTAATGTATTTTTCCTCCTGCTGCGTGTTTTTGTAAAAGGACCAGGGTCTGCAATAAAAGGTCACACGATGACGGAGAACGGCAGGCGGGGGGATGAAGATGACCGCAGCCCTGGAGCAGCTCATCAGGTGTTCTGTGTCATGGACAGTCTGCTGGACAAACTCAAGGCTTTGAAATATGAAGATGTTTTGGTCAAACACAACATGAAGAACCTGTCCAGGTGAGAAACGACTCAGACACACTGGTGCAAACCCTTTGTATCATGCCTGGATGGGAGGTGTCATACAAATAAAAAGTTGGGCCCGGGGACTTCAGGGGTCCTT